>JAJOOO010002614.1:0-35797 GCA_029582685.1 Solanum piurae
ACACATGCAATATATGGAAAGCTTTATAAAATAGTAAAGCAACTTAGTTCGTTAAAGAAAATGCAATAACAAACTCAACTTTACTTATATAATAAAGTGATATAGTTTCTGTGGGAGTTTCTCTAACCGACAACCATCACTATGAGCCTAAGTGATGGTACAACGTTTTACCTCACGTTGCCAATGACCGTCCTATACCTTGCCATCGGTATAGAACCTGAACTGCTAAGTGGATCCACTAGTCTATTGTGAAAAGGGTTCATAGAAAAAGTATGACCCTTTTCTACCCATGGTGGCTATATGGTTTTATGGAGACGTGAGTTATCTGATCATGCTCGCCTCCAATTCGGTGCTCAATACTACTCCCAAAATATACTAGCTCTTATGTTTTTGAAAAAAAAAACATACTTCTTCTGTGATTTGAGATTAGTGCTAAAAAACTTAGCTCAAATGCTATCTTGGAAATCCCAGTTTCCCTTCTTGCTTTATTTAGAAAGCTATTACTCTTTTATGAAAACTAGCCCAAAGGCTCTTTGCTGAAAAACTAGCTCAAAGACTCTTTTGAAAATCTCAGTTTTCCGTTCTTATTTAAATGTGAAAATATTTTAAACTCTTTTGAGAATACATAGTCCCCATATACTTTTGAAGAAATGAACTTCAGCTTTACTCTTTATTGAACTCAAAACTGAAGTCTTAAAACAAAGTTAAAACATTTGTAAAAGGCTTCTTAAAATATGGTTCATGCCGAATTATGGACGTGAAATATTCAACTCAAGGACTCAAAGATACTTCCCAAAAGGGATTAGGAACTCAACACTTAAAGGCTTAGAACTTGAAGATACCACTTCTCTGAAGGATACCCAACTTACGACGTTCATGCGGAGTTATGGGCATGAAACAACTCGACTCGATGATCTACAAAACAATATGGAACTCATGTATACGACTCTTCTCATTCTCTAACTTACTTCCTCAAAACTTAGTTCAAATTGATAGTTGATCTCAAGGATTCAAGAGTTATGCTTCATGGTATGAAGATCTTGTAATGATAAAGTAGACTCGTGAATACATTCTCCTCACTCGTACTCACTTGCTCGATTATTGAAACAAGTTATTAGAAATTGTAGAAGACTCCTCGAAAGGACTTAAAGGACTTTCTTAGAATGTTCGAAAGGATTCTCAAAAATTTAACTCTTAACTCTACCTTGAACTTGAATTATGGATTCAAGGATTTGGTTTGTGATAGGAAAGATCTCATGATGTTTATGATTGATTTTAGATAGCTAAACATGAGAAAAGAAAAAAAATTCACTGCATGGAAGCTAGTCCGCGACGCATTAAAATAATTAGTCGCGAAATAACTTTTGAGGCAGAGAGATTCGTGACCTCTCCGCGACGCGAAGACAACTTTATGAAATGGGGAGGCAGGTCCGCGACGTGGAGCCAAGTGCCAGATTTGCCCAACTTTTTTCTTCTTCATTCTCTAACCCCAAATCGCCTAAATTTGATTTCTTTGCTCAACTTTTCTTTAGATTCAGATAACCATCACATGTACACAAGAATCTAACTCAAAACTACTCTATAAATCGAAACAATAATCTCAAGAACTCCTAAATCTCAGTGCAATTCAAGAATGATAGCAAATTCAAGAACACATATCAATAACATCAGATTTTCAACTTTGTAGAACGAACTTAACGCTGAATTTTACATGATTGGCGTGTCACGTGTGGGTGAACGAACCCAACACTATGGAAGCTTACATACCTCAAAGTATCCATCTTCTTGCAGCACTTGAAGGAAAATCTTGAAAGATGAACCCTTGCCTTAGCGTTTCTTGAATCCCTTGAGCGTATAATTTTTGGAGTGGATGAGAGGGTTTGATTTATGAAAAACTGGTTTTCTACACGTTTAGGGCAATTTAGATGACCTCCTAAGGGTTTTTAGGACTAAAATACCCTTTAAGAAATAATTAATACGAGCTGGGAGTCGGAATGATTTTTCACCAGGCAATGAGGTCCGTATTGGCTCCGCGTTGCGGAGCTGCTGCCAGGTTTGCGCGACGTTAGTAAATCAGTCATAACTTTTTACTCATAGCTCAGAATTGAGCAAACTCGGTGGCGTTGGAAAGAGGACTCGAAGGGCTTTAATTTTATATCTTGTAGATCACCTAACTCAGCTTTTACTAGGAGTTATGGTTGTTTGAAGTTGACCCAAAACTTAAGAAATACTTAGGAATGACTTGATTGAACTCTCTTTAGTTCTTCTTGGAACTCAAGGTGCTACATCTAGTGACCTTAATACTCAAGAAATTTTAAATTCCTTGCAAAAAAAATCTCACTCACTACGAAGAACGGTTCAAGTCTTAGCTCAAAAATTTTCTGAGGTGTTATATTAGGATCGACATAAAAAAAGATGCACTAACCCTTATCATACTTTACACAATAAGTTACCACCCAAGCTAAGTTTGAAGAAAGTAATCAATAAACTACCTCAAAGCTTAACTACTAATCCAAAAACTATAAATTTTCCTTTTTCATATGGAAAACACTCACAATTAGAGCTGTTAAAATGGACTTGGCCGGCCCAACCCAATCCTTGAATTAAATGGGGTTGGACTTAAATTTTTTATCCCATTTAGGAACGAGGCTTTTTAGCCCACCCTCATTTGGCCCGCTAGCCTCGTAGGCCCAACCCGCAAGCCTCAGAGGCCAGCCCATGGGCTGTGAATTTAAAAAATATTATCATATATATTTTAAGCAGTGTTTTATTTGTTAAGATTTTGTCAATAAATATTTTTAAAATATCAATATAAATCAAGTCTAACTTTTTGCATATCTTTTACATTTTAGGACCATTAGCCCACTAAATTTTCTTATTAGCCCAAACTCATTACTCAATTATAACTATGAATCTTTGACCTCTTCCACTTTTGTTTTTATGCCTAATTTTCCGCTTCTTTTTTATTGTCTTGTTTATGAAAATAATGATCATGTAACGTTTTTTGCTCGGATGAATCTTATTAATGTTGTATCTTGACTATTATATTTTTGTTTTGTAAGTATTCACTGAAGTCTGTGTAATTCATGAATAAATTTCTGTATGTATTGATGTCGTGTTCATCAGACTTCAACGTTTGATACTCTTTCTAAGAGGCCAATATTTTCTATTTTTTGGTTGAAGGGCCAACCCGTCCCAACCCGTGGCCCACTTAGGGCTGTGTTGGATTGCTATTTTATAGGCCCTTTAACTAAAAGGGCCAGCTCGTTCTAACCCATTTAACTCTCTAGCCCGTTAGGTTAGGTTGGGTTGGGTTGGGCCAGCCCATTTTGACAGCTCTACTCAAAATCTATAAAAAATACAATCCTTTTGAAAATACGCGTCCATCAATACCCATATCGCAACATAAAGGTTTGTGTCAAAAAGTCAACCTCTAGACCCGTCGTTGAAACAAAATTTTCCGTCGGAAACCTTTTACCCATATCAATGAACTCAAACCAATTTCATTGAAAACATAGTTTAAATCGGACTTCAAAACATCAATTTACAATCATAATAGGATAAATATCTCAGTTGCATTTTTCATTCGCTATAAAGTAAAAAAATTAAACGATTAATCAACTTGAAAAAATCATATGGAAGGTTAAAAACTTACCCCTATGAAGAAATCTCGAAAAGCCCTCTAAAATCGCCTCAATCTATGGTCAAAATCTCCAAAATGGAATTTAGAACAAATGGTGTCGATCGGGGAAGAGTCACAGAAGCCACTAATATAACTCGGCTTCGCGGAAGCTAAAGGTTTCTATAAGTGTGACATTCTCATGACATGCCTTTTTCTATGAAGAGGAGTCGTAAAAGTAACCAAGTCAATTTAAAGTAACCTATTAGAATGTTCAAATAACCATTTCGGGGTCATCTTGACCAAATATTGATTGTGGTCAACTTTAAACGTTGGAAACTAAAGAAATCCCTCCCAAGGGTTCAAAATGCCTCTGAATGCCTTGAGAATTGTGTCAACATCGAACAAGGCCATTAATCATCCTCTAAACTTGGTGGAAATATCAAAACTCAAATTCGACCTCGCCAACCCCAGATGTTAACTTTGGTCAAACCTTTCTAGTTTCCAACTTGCAAAACTGAAATGCTACTCGCAATGCATCTCTCGCAAGTCATAAATAGCTAACCACAACTATTGGGAGGTTTAAAAGGAGGGTAAATTAAAGAAGAACGACCTTGATGGTCGTGACAATATCTTTAAAGCACCTTTAAGAGGCTGACTTGTTATTCCAAGTACCTTTTAAAGCAAAAAACATATGCCTAAATTTTAATTTCATCTAGTTTTTGTATTAATTCAAATATCATTATATTTTCCCCTAATTTGTTGATGTGTTTTGTTCAAATTACCCTAAATCGATTGGCCATATCTAATACATATCTGAAACCCACATCCACAACCATGTCGTGTTAAGACGGGTTAAAATCCTAAGTGAAGAATCCGTGAAACATAGCTTTCATCTAATGAAATGTTAAAAGTATCCAAAAAGTAACACAGGTAACGAAAAACACTTTTTTATCCATATAGTCCAATTCTCTCATTGTACTCATTTTTCTTTCTATTTTTTTTTCTTTCTCTTTCATCTTTGAAATATTTCTTTAAGCTTAATTAGAAAAAACTTTCCGCTAAACTCAATCAGGTTGAAGCTCCTTTTTGAGATTTTTTTTTTTAAATTCATCAAAATTGAAATAAATCCTAATACAAAATGGAACACAAAGAATAATCTTTTAGTGGTGAACTAATGGTCAATCCCTCAATTGAGAAGTGCAATGAGTGAAATTTGATAGAAATTGACATTACTTTTATTAGTACATATTAAGAAAAATATTAATTGAAAAGAGATCGACTAAAATCGTGTTAAAGTCATATTATATTGTCGATTAATAATTTTATTCTTTAGATTGAATGAGATTACCTTTCGTTGTAAAAATAGGTTTATTGGAGAAAATTCCAAATTATACACATAACTAGATTTTCTTGAAACTGTAGCATTCGGGCTAGTTTGCACGCGCATCGACTAATTTCATAGGGCACCTATATTCCCCAATAATGTAGGAATCGGGTAATTCTATTCACCAAAGCTTGGACAAATGAGATAAAATCATAATGTTTTTGTGTGGCGCTTGAATTTGAACTCGAGACTTCATAACTTTCAACTCACTATATTGATCAATGAATCCTTCATTTGTTATTCACAAACCTTTAACTTTATGTTAATCGCACTCACTCTAACGGAGTACATATGAATGACGTGTCAACCATCAATGGGAAAATGGGAACAAACCACATATAACAAATATTTTTATTTGATAAAAAGTTGAAGGATACATATAACTTGATTGACTAGACTAAAATAAAATATCCTTCATATATTATTTAAATGACAACTGTAACATAAATAGATGAACAATGAGCGACAATCTAATAAATAGGAAGCGCAATTTAAAGACACAACGACAAAATAGTGATAGAAGAATATAAAAGTACAACATGATCAGTCGACATCCTAAGGATTTCCACCATTTTCTTCTCCAACATTGCTATCACTAGTACCAGTTTGATTTAAAACATTCCCATCTACATGTTCATTGAGTTTTGTCTTTCTTTCATTAAGTTTAGTATGCTTTGCATCAAATTGCTTTAACAAACCTTTAGTTTCTCTAACATCTAGTTCATGCAAGCTTATCCCCCAAGCAAGTTGGTTGAATAGGTTCTCCATTTCTTTCTCTTCAGCTATTTGTTCTATTTTTCCAATATATTTTTCCCGAGCATCGACTTTTCGTTGAAGATAGGTTTCTTGTGTGAACAACTTAATTTGTTGTTGGGCCTCATCGCAAGCTAAATACTCATTTATAGTGGCATTAGCCTGGGTTAAACAAGGCCAAGCAAAAACTTTGGTTTCCTCAGGAGTAAAAGCAAGCACACCGACGTTTATATCACATAGAATAGACAATTCTTCTGCTTGCTTACACAGTGATGCTAATCTTTTCTCTAAAATGACTTTTCTCACACTCTCATCGAGATTCCTAGTATTCCTACATCTTTTTTTAGTCAAGTGACTCATATTTGGTACAAACAAAAAGAAGCAAAGTAGAATATATATATAGACGTGAGTACCTTTATGGGAATATAAAATAAGAGTGTTTGACTGTCTAATAGGACTGCATAAAGTTGACTGAGATAATTTGAGCAAATTTAGAAATAGTTTGACTGCACAATATGAATTTTATGGTATTTATTTAATTATTTTCTTAAGTAGATGTTAAATCCCAATACTCTATCTTGAAGATTGTGAAATAATTATATTTCCATAATAGAAAAGGATTAATTTGTCCTTGTACTTTTAGCGAAGGGGCAATTTTGTCCTCCGTTAATAGTTGTGTTGTTTGTTGCCTCTATTGTTTCCCAAATGTGGCCTTTCCCCCCTTTTAGCCTATGTTGCTTAGATTCGGTGGGGGTAGTGGTTATTTTACAATGTACGTGACTATTGCAAATGATATAAGAGGTCATGATAGGTTTATCAAACTTATTGCATAATCACTAATGATGTTGATCTGTATATATATCAAGACATAAAATTTGGGTCATGATGATAGCTACCCTAACCCTCTTAGTAGGAAAGCCAATGTAATGACTCGATCGGTCATTTCTGATTTTTTCTGTGAAAATTACCATTTTACCCTTCTGATAGTGACCCTGAGTTTTCCATGATTGAGTTTGAAAAGTTGGTTTTGAACTTTGAGTTAAAATTTGAGATTATTGGTAAGTTTTGAGTTTGAAAGATTAAGTTGTTAAAAAAAATGGTTTTCAGTGTCTTTTGGAGTTTTTGAGTGTCGAAATGGAATTGTGTCAATTCCATCCGTCCTGAAATTTGAAATATGATTCGGGAGAATCGTTGATTTCTGTTTCTTAGTCTTTTTTAAGGATTTGAAGTCCTAGCTTGTGAACTTGTGGAATTTTAGCCTTTGATTTGAATTTGGTTAACATTCGGGGTTCGAATGCTTGGATAAGAATTTTGAAATTACTATTAGATTGAGAGGGTAAGGGGGTTGATTTTAAGCCTAGTTGAGGTCTTTGTAGATTATTGAGAGGTCCCGAGCGTTTTTTAGCCTTCTTAGGCGTGAGTTAGTTTCTTGTAATTTTCACGGATGTTGGGTCAAGAAGACCTTGAACTCATGTTTTGACGGTTCCATTGAGTCCAGAACGTTGAGTTTAATTGATTTGCATATCTGGTTTGTGTAATACAGGGTTCTGAATGATTCTCAAGGATCCTTTTGATGATTCTGAGTTTGGCTTGTTTCAGGTTCTAGTGCATGGCCATTTTGGTCATCATGAATGTGAGACTCCCTCATCGCGATAACATAGCATCATCTTGTGGTGCATCGCGATCGCGTGGGTCTTGCCGCGATGACAATAGTCAACTTTAATGCCTTACTCATCGTGGTTGCGTGACCCTGGGTCGTGATCGCGATGAGCATCTGTGACTTGGGCAGAATGATTTTGAAAATTGGGGTTTCAACCCCATTTCTCCTTTTTGAGTTTTGAGAGTTTTGGGGAGGCAATTTGGACCAGGTTTTCGTGTAAAATCTTTTGGGTAACGATTGTTAATTCTAAAATCTTTAATTACTCATTGTTTTTTTATGGATGTCTGTGTTAAAATCAAGCTTTTGAAATGAGAAATTTGGGGATTTTCTTCAAAAACAAAAGAATTAACTAAAATGGAGTTTGTGAATTGATTTCAAGTCATTTTTCGAAATGATTTTCCCTAATGAGTTATTAAATCCTTGAGTAATGTTTCAAGTATTAAATTTTGGATACATACATTATTTTCAGAATTGAATTTGTGTTGATTGACCCACTTTTCAAGAGAAATTGATATAGGTATTGTTGTTCCCGAAAATTTATTGTGAATACTTGCTTATCATAGAATGTGTGGCTTTGGAAGTGATCCGGAAGGGGAAGACTCACCTATTGGAGTGATTATTGATTGATTTAAGCAAGTGGCTTCCTAAACCTTGTATTGTAGTTGAATTCGTATGCTTCCTTCGTTGATTGTTTGTTTGGAGTAATGGGAATGAGGTGAAGGGTTTAAATTGTCGACTTGTTATATCTAAATGAAGAAAAAGGGGTTGAAAAGAAAAAGGCCATGTGATGAACATGATAATGTGAATTTCCTTATTGTGACATTTGACGATTGATTGATGAAATGCTTGAAAACATGATTGTGTACTTGAATTGCATGGTTTGTTGTCTCTTCCATGTGGTGTGATATTTGCTTGTATCATTGATTGTGAACACCATGATGAGACATTGATGATTTAGCATGTCGAGGTCTTTGACGACGAGCGTTATTATGTTGAGGTCTTTGTCGACGAGTGTTATGATGCCGAGGTCTTTGCTGGCGAGTGTTATTATGCAGAGGTCTTTGCCGGTGAGTGTTATTATGCCGAGGTCTTTGAGGTCTTTACCGTTGAGTGTTATTATACCAAGGTTTTTTTCGGTGAGTTTTATCATGTCAACGTCTTTATCGGTGAGTGTTATGATGCCGATGTCTTTGCCGGTGAGTGTTATTTTGCCGAGGAATTTTATTATACCGAGGTCTTTGTCGGCGAGTGTTATTATACATAAGTCTTTGCCAGCGAGTGTTATGATGCTGAGGTCTTTGCTGGCGAGTGTTATTATGCCGAGATCTTTGCCGATGAGTGTAATTATGCCGAGGTCCTTGTCGACGAGTGTTATAAAGCCGACGGGAATGGTTTTGACTAGTGATGATCATTGCGACATAATGCACTTGATGCTTATGCGTGACTTACTTTGATGTAATTCTCAAAATTGAATTACGAATAAAATGCGGAAATCAAAAGACAATAAGTAAAGATAACTAGATAGACACACAAAGAGGAAATCAAAGGCAACCTAAGGGTATATTAAACCTAAAGACCTCAATCGATAAATCCTACAATAGCACCTAACTCTTATGAAGACCTCAAGGGAATCAAATTCACATTGCAACCTCATTTTAAAGCAAAGATCAACCAAAAGCTTTAACAATCTCTCAACACTCAAACATGAGTTTTCAGTTTTCAACATTCAAAATAGTCAAAGTCTAAATGAACCCAAACTAGCTATTTATAGTTTTAGGTGAAAAGTCCCAAAAGTGACCCAAAAAGGACAATGGGCGAGCCAAGTCGGGCTCGCCTAGTGACTCGACGACTCGCCTTTTGGGCTCGGCGATGGTTCCTGCTCTAGCCACATTCTGGAACTTTAAGCGAGCTGGGGTCATCGCCCAAGCCATTGGGCGACGCGCCGACTGGATCCTGCTCGCCAAAAGTGGCAGTGTCTCCCCATGTAATCTTCAAGACATGAAACCCTTTGTTTGCCATCAACACGAGCTCAAGGACCTCTAACTTCATGAATAAGCCTTGCATCTTGTGAAGGTGTCGAGCTTGACTTCGTGTGAACGATCTTGGTGCAATCTGAATTGCATTATTCTCTCCTTCTTGAAAAGAATTTGTCCTCAAATTCGATGGATTATCATCATCAAGAGTTGGAAATGGGGACAAGTCGCACATATTGAAAGTGTTGTGCACTTGATACTCCGAAAGAAGGTCAACCTTGTAGGCACTGTCATTGAGCCTTTCAAGCACTTGAAATAGACCATCACCTCTTAGCATCAATTTCGTCTTCCGATGAGTGGTGAATCACTCATTTCGAAAGTGTACCCACACCCAATCACTGGGTTCAAGCACAACCCTCTTGCGACCCTTGTTAGCCTTTTTGGCTACTTCTTGGTTCTTCTTCTCTAAGTGCAGCTGCACCTTTTCATGAAGCTTCTTCATTGCTTCATCTCTCTTGCTCCCATCTAAGCTTAACACAACATCTTGAGAAAGAAGAGTTAGATCTAAAGGGGTTAGGGGGGTTAAAACCATATACCATTTCAAAAGTAGTCATGCCAACAATTTATATGAATAACTCGATTATAAGCAAACTCAACTAAAGGCAAATGTTCCTCCCATGAGGCCAACTTTCTATGCACCACAATACGAAGCATAGAACCGAATGTCCTATTCACAACTTCAGTTTGACCATCGGTTTGTGGGTGACAAGAAATTGAGAACAACAATTTAGTACCAAGTCTACTCCACAATTCCTTCCAAAAGTGACTAAGGAATTTTGGATCCCTATCACTTACAATGGTTTGAGGAATTCCATGCAATTTAACAACATGCTCAACAAACAAAGATACCACATTGGAAGCATCATCACATTAATGACATGGAATGAAATGAGCCATCTTTGAAAATTGATCAACAACAACAAAGATGCTATCTCTACCTCTTTTTGTCCTTGGCAAACCCAAAACGAAATCCATTGAAATATCAAGCCAAGGTCTTTGAGGAGTGGGGAGTGGGGTGTATAAACCATGGGGAAGGAGGCGTGACTTAGCACTTCGACATTCAATACATTGACCACAAATTCGAACAACGTCCTTGTGCATTTTATGCCCATAGAATTGTTCCTCAAGAATTCCCCTTGTTTTATCAATAAACAAATGACCCATTAATCCCCCATTGTGTGCCTCCCTCACAAATAATTCTCTCCAAGAGCTCATAGGCACACAAAGTCTCTTGCCTTTGAACAAGAAACCATCTAGGGAGTAGAAGACCTATCCCTAATCCACCTTTCCCTCTCCTATTCCTCACAATCTTTGAAGATTTGAGTAAACATGGGATCCTTAGGATACAATGCCTTCAAACATTCAAAACCAATCAATTTAGAAGACAAAGTATTTACCAACACATGTTTTCTAGATAAGGCATCAACAACCACATTTTCCTTCCCCTTTTTGTATTGGATTACATAAGGAAAAGTTTCAAGGAATTCAATCCATTTGTCGTGCCTCTTGTTAAACTTTTCTTGGGCTCGAATATGCTTTAGGGACTCATGGCCAGTCCTAATGACAAATTTCTTGGGCCACAAGTAGTGTTGCTAATTACCCAAAGCTCTACTCAAAACATACAATTCAAGATCATAAGTGGAATAATTCAAAGTCGCACCTTTAAGATTTTCACTAAAATAAACAATGAGTTTTTGGTCTTGCATTAAGATGACTCCAATGCCTACTTTACTAGCATCACATTCCACTTCAAACACTTTATCAAAATCGGATAATTGCAACAAAGGAGTGGAGCTAAGCATGTATTTTAAAGCCTCAAAAGCTTTGGCTTGCTTCTCCTCCCACTTGAAAGGCTTATCCTTTCGGATTACCTTAGTCAATGGGGGCAACTATGGTGCTAAATACCTTGACAAAAGCCTATAAAAACTAGCCAAGTCATGAAAGCTTCTAACATCACTTATGGATTTTGGAATCGGCCAATTCTTAATAGCGTTTATCTTAGACTCATCAACCTCAAACCCTCTTGAACTCACAACAAAACCCAAGAAAACAACTTCATCCACATAAAATGAACACTTTTCAAGATTATCATAAATTTGTTCCTTCCTAAGCACATCAAACACACATATCAAATGCTCAACATGATCATGCATGGTTTTACTATAAATCAAGATATCATCAAAGTAGACAACCAAAAACTTCCCTATAAAGGGTTTCATCACATGATTCATGAGACACATAAAAGTACTAGGAGCATTAGTGAGATTGAAAGGCATCACCAACCATTGATATAGACCAAACTTGGTCTTGAATGCAGTCTTCCATTCATCACCGGGGTTAATCCAAATTTGATGATAACCACTCCTAAGATCAATCTTTGAAAACACACAAGAACCATTCAACTAATAAGCATATCATCTAATCTAGGGATATGATGATGATAATTTACTGTAATCTTGTTGATGGCTCGACAATCAACATACATGCGCCATGTCCCATCTTTCTTTGGAACCAATAGAACCATCACAACGCATGGACTCATGCTTTTTCTCACATATCCCTTGTTGAGGAGTTCCTCAACTTGCCTTCGTAGGTCCTTGGTGTCCTCCGGATTGCTTTGATAAGCCGGCATGTTTAGCAATTGTGATCCCGGCACAAAGTCAATTTGGTGCTCAATTCCCCGAAGAGGGGGAAATCCACTTGGAAGCTCCTTTGGGAAGAAATTATCATAATCTTGCAAAAGAAAGGAAATATAATTGGGAAGAGAAGAATGAGATTGGTTAGTTTGTAACACATGATCCCTATGTGTGATAAGGATCAAAGAACTCTTGGACTCCACTTCTTCCCTTATCTCTTTGTAACTAGCCAACAATACTTTGGCTTTTCCTTTCAACTTCCTCCTTTCCTCCTCTTCATTGCTCTCGGCTGCCACATGTTCTTCTTCACTCCTCCTCTTTTCTTAATAAATTTCAACGATATAAAGTTGTTGTTGAAAAATGAATGTGTAGATGAAGTTTACATGGTTGGTATATATGGCATTGGTGGAATAGGAAAAACAACTTTGACAAAAGGTATCTACAAGACTACAACCAAATATTTCAGCAATTCGATTGTAGTTTGCTTCCTTTCAAATATTGGATCAAGAAGACATTTAATGGACAAAATTTCAAAAGTAAAGACTTCGAAGTTAGCAGTGTTACTGAAGGCATCAAATTAATCAAAGCAAGACTTGGGTCAAAGAAGGTTCTATTGTTCTTGATCAACTCTTGTGATATTGGAGTCACATTTGCAAGGAAGATTGGTAACTAAATGAAGATATGAAGTCCAAAAACTAAGAGCAATTCCTTGTAGTGATATCCAAAAATATTCTCAAGATCAACTTCGATGGACTTG
Source organism: Solanum piurae (assembly GCA_029582685.1). NCBI lineage: Eukaryota > Viridiplantae > Streptophyta > Magnoliopsida > Solanales > Solanaceae > Solanum > Solanum piurae. Next base: position 12,846 of record JAJOOO010002614.1, read on the forward strand.
ATGATGATACTCGGAGTGTTTTGCTTGATATTGCGTGTTTTCATGGATTTTATGTGGAGGAGTTATCAAATATTAAATGCACGTGGTTTTTATTCCTGAAGGACAAAAGCAAATGCTTGCTCCAATGTGCATAATCTAGTGCAAGATATGGGAAGAAAAATCGCTCGCATGGAATCACCGTGAGATATTTGAAAACGGAGTGGATTATTCAACCCTCAAGAAGTTTGCGATGTTCTACAAGGAAATGAGGTCTATAAATTCTGAAACTAATTTCATGGTTTATTTGCTTGTTGTTTTTGTTGTCACCTGAAGAGTTCAATTCATTTTGTGCTTCTTCTATGGTTAGAAATGATTTTTTGCTAAAATCAAACTCATACTATCAAAGGCAAAATTATCAGATCAAAATTCATCTATATTTAACAATTATCCAAATGACCAAATCAGTTTGCTGACCCATATATAGTTCTTAATAAATTTCAAATATGTTTAACTCTGCCTTATTTTAATACAAAATTCATCATTTTATTGTTTAATTACTTACTAGCTATAAAAAAAATTAAAATGATTTTTTTTTTCCGGAAATGATATCTAGTTGCATAAAATTAAGCTTGCTTGAAGATAAAGGTGGATCTAACATTTAAAGGTTGCGGGTGTCAGTGTCTTTAGTAAAAGCTTATTACTAGGGATGGACATCGAATTAGGATGGATATTCAGTCAGTTCAATATGTTTTGGGTTAGTTCAATTTAATTTACAAGATTTTTGATTAATAAGTAATACATAATCTAAGTTGGGGTGTCACATATACCCTATTTTATGGATTCAACATCCTCGTTGAGGTTTTCCCCAATGCATGTGATTTGCATAAACTTAACATTGAAGTTTGCCCCATCTTACCAGAATTTTCCTTAATTTAGTTGAACTCTAGCCCACATCGACAAGGCTTACACAAGAGTGAATCTGATACCATTTGTAACTACCTTGCCCACTAGTGATATTACTGTTCTGGGTCTAAAACCGTATGACTTTAAAACGTATCACTAGTGTGTAAGGTCTGCTTACTTATATACCCAACATCTCTCATATATTTTTTCAATGTAGGACTTCTTAAGCTTGTATGACGTACACTTAGTCTTCATTTTTAGAATTTTATGATTGTGTGTTTAAGGTGTATCAGGGCCTTGTCTCGATAGACATTACTTCATTACGTTTAGAGGTTTCATAAACATACAATTTTTTATGCTTTAGTTTGGACCTCTGTGTCCTTTGTCAGTGATTTCAATACTATGACTTACATTTATGAAAAATAATTCTTTTACAAAACTTGTCTTTTCAAATATTTTCATACTACATTTCCACTCATAACTAGATGTATGCTCATGTCCAATATCATGTTATGGACATGCTTGGGTCAGTAATGACATCGAGTGCCAGCTCCATCCAAGATCTAGGCTCGGGGAGTGACATAACCCCTTCTACCTAACTCTTAGTGGTACCATATAATGCTTACATAAACGTACTCCACATTGGTAGCTCAAGGATACTAACTAGGCACACATAAAAAATCCTAATCTTAGAGCCTCATACGATTATACACTATCTTGGGTATACATCTCAAGTCTCTTCTTTATCTAATGACATAGCCACAATTTACTGTTTTCATCTAAGGGTCACATACTCCTCACTTGTATCCTCACACTTTTTTCCAGTTAACATCTTTATTTATCGTATACTCTATGTCAAGCCTATTAGATCGAATCTCAAAACTAACATTATCACCCTCATAATGTCATTAATATTTTATTCATGATGTTTATCTAAACTTCAAGCTTATTGTCTAGTATTGGACATGAATGGAAACACAATTTCTCATATATTTTACTAACTTACAATTTCAAGGTAAAATGATTAAAACTTTCTACTTCAGAATCAAATTAACAAGCAATCGACGACGTTGGAAAGAAGATTGACAGACCCTTAATTTGTTAGGTAGACAGACACATAACTCTTCATATTCTAAGATATGTGCTCGTTTGAAATTGACCCAAGTAGATTAAATGAATAAATAAATAAATATTTCATCCGTTTACTTTTATTTATTCATTTTGAAATTTACACGTTTTTTAAATACTAATGATTAATATGAGTATTTTATTATAATAGTTATATTAATTAATGTATAGTTTTGAATCTTACAAAATAATAATATCGGAAATAAGTAATTATTATCGAAGGTAAACCACAAAAAAAAAAATTACATTTTTTAATAAATTAAAAATGATAAGAAAATATAAAAATTTACTACCTCCGTCCACTTTTAACTGTCATAGTTTTTTTAGAGTCAAACGATAATAACTTTGACTAACATTTTACGATATATTTTTTCATCATATTGATATGCAAAATGTTGGAATTTATAGACTTTTCATATAGTTTTTGAATATCTAAATTTTTTGTTTTAAATATCGAATTAATGTAATATAATTTAACTTCAAAAATTAGTCAAATTGACTTTCGAAAAGCGCAACATAACAATTAAAAGTGGACATAGTGAGCAACTTTGAAATTAAAAAATAAATAGAGGGCGTAAAATAAAAATGGAAAGTGTGAGTACAAATGTAGCATTGACCTTCCACCCAATAAATATCTTTGGTTTAGGGTTTCATAAGAAAAACCATAAAAGAATAATCATCTACACCCCAAATTGACTAAAAATCATTCAACATCCTTTCATACATGTATATATCTTTCTAGTTCAAATTGTTGAATCCAAATCGTTTTGCTTAATTTCAAGGAACAATTATTTGGGGCTCAAAGAATACACAAGTGGATAGCTGCAAATGTTGCTGCTGATGGGTATGATTTCTTGATCCTTCTTTGTATCTTCTTTGTGAATCAAAACTCATAAAAATGAGTGTTATTTTGATTTGACCACTCATAATTTTTATTTTATTTTCAAAGTTAAATGTATATCCAAACACAATTTCATAAAGTTAATGTTTTAAGTTTTACTTCAAAATCTATGGCCAAAAAGGTTGAAGCATATTTAGATTGTTATAATGCTTAAATAATTTACGTCTCCGAATAATATCTAAGAGGGTAGGACCTAGTAGTTTTGTTAGTCTCGAAAGGTGATTTTTGAGTCAGTTGGACAACTGGTTCGGGTCTCGAGACATTCAAATAAGTTTGGGGACATTGGTTGAAAGTTTGAACATTAAGAAGTTAAGAGTTGACCTCGGTCAACATTCGATCAAGTTTCATCAGGTCGGGAATATCGTTTTCAATATAGTAGCATGTTTAGTTTGTCTTGATGGGGTTCTGAACGAATCTCAAGAGCCCCTTCAGGACTTTTAGACTTGGGGTATTTTGTTGGTTTTCCATCTAATCTAGTGCAGGTATTCTATCCTTCACATTTGCAATGGTCTGGTCACGATCGTGTAGGCAACAATATTATGCATTACGATCACGGTGGGTCAAGTCACGATCACAAAGAGTATATTGAGCGGATCAGATCAGATCTGAGTCGAGAAGATTTTTGGCCTTCACATTTGCGATGGGTTGAGTTTGGGTCGACTCACGATCACAACGAGGTCCCACGATCATAAAGAAGGTTTTACCTTGAAAGACTTAAGATATCATTTTTGAACATAAACCCCATAACTCAATTTTGGGAGCGGAATACATTTTGGGTGATTCAAAAGGGGGTTTTCAAAATTTATTCATTGGGTATGTTTCTAACCTTTATTACACATTCCCCAATACTTTATTGATGATTTCTCCTTTAAATCACTATTTCAAATTGGGATAAAGTTATTTGACACTGGAAAAGAAAAAGGTCAAATACCCATGATATGAATTCTCTTGCTAGATACACAAAACCATAGATCTATTGGAAATTGAATTTGAAAAATCAATGGTCAAAATAAATCAGACCAACTTATTAAGTAAAACTATAACACATCCAAATGAAGCTAAAAATTAAATCTACTAATAGAAACAAAAGATTGATTTCTTTAGAAATTTTGACAAAACATTTAGAGAAACTAGCCCTTGAGCCCTGAACCAACCAACCAATTTAAAAGCAAAAATAAAACCCAATATAATAATTACGTATAACAATTTTTATATCAAAGAAAAAGGAACTAAGATCAGAAGATGAAGATAAGGAAAAAGTGTCATTGTGGAATCAAGGATTTACAATTCATAACCTTAAGTTGTGCGATATAAACTACATAGAGGAAAACATGAATGTCTAAGAAGAAAATGTCAGTAATTAACAAATAAAGAATGATTTGAGAAAATGTACATCTATACATAGATAGCATGAAAGAGCGATTAAATGAGGAATATTTTCAGTGAAATGATAAATCAAGCACAACAAAGAACCTGAAATTACTTGCAAATGCACAAATGATGAGGGAAGCAGATGAGGACGCAAAGAGAAAAAGAGATATATAAACAAGGGTTTCACCATGGATAATTAGTGGGAAATTTTACCCCTACTTGTTGATTCACTAGATTAATGAATTGCGAAAACTTTCGAAAGTTATGAATTTCGGAAGTTATATCGCACAACTTAAGGTTATGAATTATAAATCCTTGATTCCACAATGGTTTATTTTTCTTTATATGCGATGATATCGTCTTTATCTTCATCTTCTGATCTTAGTTCCTTTTTCTACGATTTACAAATTGTTACATGTAATTATTATATTGGATTTTATTTTTGTTTCTAAATTGGTTTGTTGGTTGAGGGATCAAGGGCAAGTTTCTCTAAATGTTTTTGTCATATCTTTCTAAAGAAATCAATCTTTTGTTTCTTTTAGTATATGTAATTTTTAGCTTCATTTGGATGTGTTTATGGTTTTCTTAATAAGTTGGCCTGGTTTATTATGATTTCTCATTTCTTGTGAATTTGATTTTTATTTGTATATGACCATTTTCCCCTTTCCCTTAGCGTTTTCATGTTTAGTTTGTGTTTCGTGAATGGTTGGTGTTGTTACCAATTTGATCGGGTGTCTTGGTGATCTGATCCCTCTTGAGTTGAGAATTCATGATATGATTGACTTTGATCAACATTTTGAGTCTCGAGCATCAGATGAGAATTTTGTCAGTTCTATCTCATCTGGAATGTCGAGTTTGAGCTAGTAAGGTGCTTGGTAAGATTTTCGAGGCCTTGGGTTAAGTTTTAGGTGTTTGGGTGAGAAGTTGAGTTTAAGCCTTAAGAGTGTCCTGGGAGCGTAATTCCATAATTTGACCTCTTTTCAAAAATCCGACGATTCCGTTGAGCTTGGAATGTTGATTTAGTGGGTAGCATATCTAATTTATTTTTATCGAACTTCGAATGATATCTGAGGGTCCATTCGGAGGCATTTTCCTTGAGTCGAGATGCTAGTGCATGTCATTTTTGACCTTCGTGATCGACACCCATAGGCACGCGATCACGATGTGTCTTCTCTGTGACTTTCACGATCGCGACGATTGCGGACAGGGGGTCTCGTGATCGTGATGTGAACCCTTGTGCCTTCGTGATAGTGATGACCATTTTTCACATGGACAGGACCTTAATTCAAGCTTCTTCCCATTTTTCTCATTTCCACTATTTTTACTCGATTTGAGCTTTGGAGAGGCGACTCTTGGAAGTTTTTCTTGGTGAATTTTGTGTGATAAGTTCCTCTACCAACTGTTTATCATTTCCTTCAATTTTTATCATCCAAAACACCTTTTAAATCTTTATTTCAATGTGGGTTTTTAGGGTTTTCCCCCTAAGTTGTAAAATTGGTATTTTCTTGATTTGGAGCTTGTTGTTTGATCGATTTTAATGGGGTTTTCTACCACGAACTCCTCTTGGCTTGTAGAATTAAAAATCTAATTTTACCCTTTCAATTTTTGGACTATTTTACCCCCGATTCCTTATCCCATCAATATGGATATCATTGAACTATTTTTGATGAACTCTTTCCTTTCTTGATAGTTGATGATCGTCCTAGTGATCGTGTGGTTAAGAAGTGCTTCAATAGATTTGTTCGAGTGAAGTTTTAGCCTTCTAGGTAGGTTTGTGTATTCATTGTTTAGATTGAGATGAGTAATTAACCTTTCTTAAGAAGCCAGTTGTGAAATGAGTAGTATCATGAATTTTAGAGGTTGGTAAGTGTTTACCTTTTTGTTTAGTTTGTATGATGCCTATTTGTGATGCTTAGCCTGTGTGGTGGACTGTGTGATATCTTTAACTATTGCTGGAAACCTATGATATAAAGTATATGCCCGAGGGAGGGGTTGAGTGGTCTATCTTTATATATGACATTGAGATGCTCGAGTTAGGGGGTTGAGTTAATTTTTGAACATCATAAATGAAAGAAATGCTTTCTAAGTGGTAAAGACTGATTTCAAATGAATTCCTTTTTTATCCCTATCATTTGAGGACGTGTTTCATGACTTGTTGAGTTTGAGAACTTTATGATATTAAGTATTCTTGATGAACTGATATTGCCTTTGTTTTAGTATGTATTGTGGTGCATTCATACTTATTCCGCATAACATTGATCACCAGATTACGAGAAAGTGGAGAAATACTACTTAAAAAAAAAGCGGTATCTTACTTATATCCTTGACCACAAGCTAGGTGGCAAGTTGATTAGATATTGAGATAATGAGATTGGTATATTATAACACCCCCAAAATTTCTAAGCTGAGACCCCAATCTTTCTATAAAACCTTGCGACTCTACTCTTAAAATTTGAATCATTCATTGTAAGTATATGAGCTTGAAACAAGTGATGTCCTACTCACTCATGTGTTTTAAGGTCCTTTAACAAGGGTATCTAAAGTGATTTAGGGTCATAAGAGACCTCAAACACCAAGTCAAGTTCAAAGCATTCCTATCGGCTAAGTTCTCGCATGAGTTCATATAAAAGTCAACTTCAAATAATCATCACTCAGAATATAATGAATTAGGTGGCCTATGGCCTATCAAATTAAAGGTCTATGAGTCTTCTTACCTACATTACCAAGTTTACCTTATTTCAAGTTTGAAGTAAAAAGCTATGGTTGTTTTATTGGAACATGTCCGGGCTGGTAAATTCGGCGAGAACACCTGCCCATTTGGCGACTTGCCGAATGGGTTGGCGAATCTCCGAATCAGCTTGCCAAATTATCCCAAAAACCTTAAGTCTGTGTCTATTTTGGTGATCTAAAGACCCATTTGGCGAACCACCAACTATTTCGACGAGAAGAACTAGAGATCACCGATTTGGCCAACGGGATTCATCAAAATGTTATTTTGTTTGATTTTTATGGTCTTTTTATGTTGTTGAAGGGTATTCTTGACTTCTTACCCTCAATCAACTTCCTTACGTCCATCTTAGAAACTAATAACATCATTATACATATATCAACTCTTAAAATCCTTAATTCACATTCTTCCAAAGATCAAGAACTATAAGAAAGAAATTTCTCTAATTTCACATAATCTAAAGGCTCCAAGTTCAAGATTCTCTTCAAGAATCCTAAGGTTTTCAACCCAAGATTCTTCTCCACTATTCATCTCCAAGAACACCGCAAGGAAGACAAAAGCTAGGGTTTCAAGTATTTCAATCAAGTTCTTCTTCAAACTTCTTCAACAACTCAGTTCTTTCAAGTATATAAGACTATTCATAATATTGGACTAAATTGTCTTTACGCCATACATCTAAATTCAGTCAGTAAGAGTCCAGTCCAGTATTTTGCCCATTGTTTCTATGAAATTGTAGATATGAATTTTGAGTTCCTTACTCTGTATCCTGAGTTTTTAATTATGAGATTATCATATTTTATTTATTGATATCGTTGAATTTTTTTTCATGCTAATATATCACACGATAGGTCGTTCTAGACCAAACTCGATATTTCAGAGCTAATTGTGTTGATTGAATTCTCATTCAAGTACCAAGAATATTGACCAATGTCAAACTTAGGCCTTAACTTGAAAGTTAAAATACCTAATTGCACACTCACACTAAAAATGTTTGAAAATTGTGCCGACCATGCTGCTAGCCTAAAATGGAACCCTTTCAGAGTTGTTTGAATCGTTAGAATTAGCCTTAGTCTAGGATCAGGCTAGTGTTGCCTTAGACCAGAGTCGTTTAGGATAGATTATCTCCCTCTAGACTGTAGTTATAGACTTGAGTGTGATAGAATGGGCCTTAGTTCAGGTGTTGTTTCAGTTTTGTTGAGCTTTTATTGAATTCCATTCTCTATCACTCCTTGTGGGTTAGACCCCAACTCTTTGTTGGGTATATACTAGATTGCGATCGCCTACACCGAGAATTGGATGAGGTGTAGTTAAGTGTTATCAGCCATCACATCATATTTGTATCGTGAAAAAATTATCAGAGCCCCGAGTTCATAGGTATAACACCTCGGATTTAGTAAAGAAGGAAAATGCAGTTTTGGGCAGGTGTTTGTGTCTACGAGTCCTATCTGCGGACTGTAGAAGCTCATACAGGCCGTAGATGACATACGTAGGAACTGAGGAAAATAATTTTTTTTAATCAAGTTCCAGCTCCCCTTTTTACAATCCGCAAGGAAGGTCCGTCAACCTTTGTACGAGTCATATATAGGTCTCGTAGGTGAGTACTAGACTTAGACAAATTTTAAAATTAAAAGTTTGTTCTACGATTGGTAGGTACGGTATGTAGAAGAACCTACGAGCCGTACATACAGTTCCTTCAAAATTATGTAATATTTGATGTCCCAGTAACCTATCTACGGTTGACTAGTATGATCCGTAGAAGGACCTACATACCGTAGGAACTACGTACTGTAGGTCCAAACCGTAGATGGAGATCGATAAAGGTTTTTGTGCTTCGTTGGGTGACTCAGTATTAGAATGGCACATGCTACGAGCCTTTTGCTATTTTGTTAAGTTTAAACGTCATTCCACGATGGTATTGATGATAGATGATTTATGGTACTTAGAGGTTCTTATTGGTGCCCCTTGGTTTACTTTTGCTAACTAAGTTGGTGCCCCTGGAGTTTACTGGTTGGCTGGGCGATGGTCTTATTGGTACCCCTGGTTTACTCTTGCTATTATATATGGGTTTGTGCCCTTGTGAGTGTACTGGATGGCTGGGTGATGGTCTTATTAGTTCCCTAGGTACTTTTGCTACCTGGGATGTGCCCTTGAGAGTGTCTCTCTAGCCGGGTTTACTCTTTCTAGCTGGGTTGGTGGCCCTGGAGTCTACTGTCTGGCTTGGTGAGCCCATTATTGAGTGCTTATGGATTGAGGTTGTTACTTGGGATACGAGGCCCAACTTTTATTTCCTGGTTTCGAATTCACTTTTTTCACTCTTGTGGTTAGCTATTTTGTGTACCTGTCAGGCTTATGGGGTCTGTTTAAATTTTTATTTTGAACTTGCGCACAAGTGTATCTTATAGGCTGATGAGGTCCCGTTAGGTTTAATGTAGCTGTATTTAGATTTACTTTTGCTATACTGGTATGGTTTCTTTTAAATTCCGCTTTTACCTCTGTTGTGTCTAGATTTTATCTTATCATATCGTGTCTACCTTTCTTGCTCAGTCGTCCTATGATGTCCACTGAGTACCTTTGTTTTGGTAGTCATGCTATTCTCTGCATCAGTTTCATGATGCATTTTCCATTACCAGCTACAAGCTGTGATCGTTCGTGCCAACAACTATTTTTGGATCAGAGACGATGGTGAGTACTTGGTGTTCTGGACTTGCTTATCTCCTAATGTATATTGTATAACTAGCCTTTTGTACCTTGTGACAACTTTATTTTTGGTCCAATTTTTGGACTTGTACTCTTTTATTAGCACAACTCTGTACTCGTTACTTCCAGATTCTGGGAGGGATCTTTTTGTATTTAGTTTTGGTTTGCTTTCGCTTCTGACTTGATTTGTTGTTTAAAAGTCTTGCTTCTTATTTCTACTCTTATACTCTTTACTTATCGTTCTGAGTTACGAGTTGACTTGCCTACTAGTGGGCTATAGTCATGGCTCGAGGAATCATGTCGTGACAAATTGGTATCAGAAGCCCATTTCGCTGATGTCACTTGTACATATGTCATACCTAGAAGAGTCCTACAGATTGGTGTGGAGACGTTCTTATTCTATCTTTGGGAGGCTATAAGGTGTCTTTAGGAACTTTCTATATTTTGTATCACTTTCGTGTAGTATATGTGTATTGGTTTCATGAATTCTTACCAGTTTCACCTTTTTAGTAGGATGGTACGTACGCACCATGTGGCGGCTTGAGGTAGGGGTCGACCTCCCGTACAGGGTAGGGATGCAACACCAACTCCAAATGGGGAGAGGGATCTGAAGCCCGCAGTGGATCCTCTAGCGGGCCGGGTTCCAATTCAGCTAGTAGGGCCGAGGCCAGCCCAGCTGCCACCCGAACCAACTATGGCTCCAGACCTTCAGGCAGCCATTACATAACTTCTGACTGTTCTTGGTGGCATGCAACAGTCCCAGCCAACACCATAAGGTCTTCCTACAACAAAGGCACCTCAGGTCCAGGTACCACCTCGGGGGTTCCCAACCCGTGATTGCAGCTGGAGCAATGCCACTAGAGGAGTAAAAGATGCTTAGAGTATTTCTCAGACTCTCACCTATGAGGTTTTCTAAGGCAGGGGGTGAGGATGCCCACAAGTTTCTTACTACTTGCCGGGAGCAGCTACATACTTTGGGTGTAGTGGAGTCGAGAGGAGCCAACCTCACTACTTATCAGCTAGATGGGCCATCTAGACAGTGATGGCGTACGTTCATAGAGATCATGCCAGCTGGGTCTCCTTTGATCACTTGGACCGAGTTCCTGAGATTTACCGAATGCCGGGAACCCTCACCTTCCCACGTAGATCCGCCCCTGTTTGAAAAAATCAGGTATGACTACTTTGGAAAAGTACTGCATATAGGTTCACATCGTATACAAAATATTCATTCAAACATAAGCTAATGTTTATTCTATCATTATACTATTTTTCCTTTATTTTTTTCACCTTTCATTTTTTTCCTTTTGATATTATTTTAGTAGTATGCAGATATTTTGTTTCAGTGAAACGAATCAATATATTTGTTTTTGATAGTTGTGGGATCCATGATAATTTGTTATGCACCTCAATTAATTCCATAGATACCTGTGCTCCATAACATCACACTGTCGGGTAAACTCGATCCACCAAGGCTTGGACAAATGAGAAGAGATAAAAAACCTCATGACTTTCAACTAATTTAAACTCAAGACCTCATGACTCTCAACTAATTTCATTTAACGATGACTCCTTATCAGTCATTCACAAGCCTTTACTTTATGTAAATCACACTCACTCTAACAACGTACCTAAGCATGATGTGGGGTCAATGAGAAAATTTGAACAAATAACATATAATATGCTTTTTAAAAGAATAAAATGTTAAAACATACATATAACTAGGTTGACTAGTCTTTAATAAAACATTCCTCTCATATCATTAAAATGTCAACGATAGTACGAATACATCAATGTTGTTAGCACCAGTTTAAAGTAAACATTCCTTTCATATCATACTATTCTCTAGCATTGCTGTTAGCACCAATTTCATTTGAAACATTCTCATCTGCATGTTCATTGAGTTGTTTCTTCCTTTCGTCAAATTTAGTCTGCTTAACAATAATAACTTTAACAAACCCTTAATTTGTCTAGCATCAAGTTCAGAGAAACTTCTTCCTTCAACAACTTGGTTTAAGAGGTTCTTCATTTCCGTCTTCTCAGTCAGTTTCTCTATTACGCTAATATATTTTTCCTGGCATTTACTTTTCTTTGAAGGTAGGTTTCAATTTTAACTAACTCTTTTTGTTATATTGGTCCTCGAAGTAAGTTAAATAGCCTTTATTGTGCCATAGCCTGGGTTAAACTCGGCCAAGCAAAGGCATTGGTTTCTCCGGGAGTAAAAATAATTACACCTTTGTATCACATAGAACATATAGTATTTCTACTTTATACATAATGATGCTAATCTTTTATCTAAAATGAATTTTCTGGCTCTCATCGAGATTCCTAATATTCTTAAGCCTCTTACTAGTCATATGACTATGAAATATTTTACTATGTGTGAGGTATAACTTGTTCTAGTTGTATGAGGATATTATTTTATTGATATTATAGTCTAACCTATGGGACCCATGTTTTATATTGCTTTTTGGCTTTTGATTTTTTTTTACTATGTGTGAGGCACAAGTTGTGTGAGGGATTATTTTATTTATATTAAATTCTAATCAATGGGAGTCATGCTTTATCTTCCTTCTTGACCTTTTGTTTCTCTTTCTTACTAATTCTTCTCTTTCCTCATTTTTCTCCTTTTTTTTTAATTCTATTTTGAAATCAATTTAATTACTCCCTTAGTTTGTATGGATGAAAATAATTAATATCTTTTTACTTATTTATTTTAACCGAAAATATTTTCCAAATTATAATTTTCATTATTTATATAAATAAAGGCAATGAGCATAACAAAATTCAAGTTATTTCTTTGAATGATTACTTATGTCATGAAAATTCATCACTAAATCTATTTTTCTTTCTTTTTCTCCCTTTTTTTCATTTATTGTACTTTAAAATTTTCTGTCTTCATATTTGTGTCTTTTTAACTTCTACTTTCACGACCCATTTAAACATAAAAGAATATTTATAAAATATTTTTCACTTTATTTAACAATTGATTTTTGACCATGAAAATTTGAAACACAACCTTTTCTTTTTGAAGGTATATTTTAAAATTTGGAAAACATGGTTGTATAATGTTTTTTTTCAACTTACTTTTAACCTTTAAAATTGTATTTAAATATAATATGAACGTTATTTAGAATATTTTCTTGAAAAAAAAAACATAACTCAATTTTCAACTCTAACTACATATATTTCAGATACAGTAAATATATATATGAATTCTATAGTCAAACGCCTAATAATAATAATAATCATAACCATGCTTTCTATGTTCATAACTTCTAAATATTTAATGTATAATTTAATAACAAGTGTTTCATTATATATATACACAACACACATTCAATTGTATTTTCACTATTTTCATTTATTCAAACTCAGAGAGTAATTGAATTGATTTCAAATTAGATTTTGGAGAAAACAAAAATGAGAAAAAGAGGAAAGAGAAAAGTAAGAAAGAGAAACAAAGGCCAAAAAGGAAAATAAAACATAAATCCCACGGGTCAGAATATAATATCAAAAAAATAATATTCATATACAACTAGTACAAGTTATACCTCGCACATAGTAAATATTTTCAGAAATCATGATAGACTTATTGAATTTACTACACAATTATCAATATTGTTGATGTGTAAATATCTGTCATGATACTCATGTCACAAAATTAGAGCCATGAAGGCAACTACCCTAACCCTCATAGTAGGTAATCCAACCATATGCGAAGACAGACAACATAGAATACATGTAAAATTAATTCAAATTAGAACACAATATTCTAAATCTCAGAATGTTTTGTAAATAAAGCAATAGTACATAAACATAAATCACAAGGCTCAATGTTACGTGCACAAGAACTTTTTATTACAAAGAAAAATGACAAGTCTAGCACATCAGTTGTCTAAAAAGCTAGTAAGACAAAAATGAAAGTAAAAAGGGAATCGAGCAGGGTCTCCGAATCTAAGGAGCTCACTTCAAATATGTATCAACAACAACCACAAACGAATCAAGAATTATATGAATCTTTGGTATTAGGATCGACATAAAAAAAGATGTACCAATATTAGTTTGAGTACAACATCAAATCATCTAATTTGGTACTTTTACCTATAATTTCTCCTAACCCTTATCATACTTTACACAATAAGTTACCACCCAAGCTAAGTTTGAAAAAAAAGTAATCAATAATCTACGTCAAAGCTTATCTGCTAAGCCATAAACTATAAATTTTCCTTTTTCATAGGGCAAACACTCACAATCTATCAAAAATACAATCCTTTTGAAAATACACTTCCATCGATACCCATATCGCAACATAAAGGCTTGTGTCAAAAATTCAACCTCGAGACCCGTCGTTGAAACAAAAATTTTCCGTCGAAAACCTTTTACCCATAGTAATGAACTCAAACCAATTTCAGTGAAAATAGAGTTTGAATCGGACTTCAAAACCCCAATTTACAATCATATTTTAGCAGAAAAATCTAAGTTGCATTTTTCATTCGCGATAAAGAAACATAATAAACGATTAATCAACTTGAAAAAATCATATGGAAGGTTAAAAATTTACTCCTATGAAGAAATCTTGAAAATCCCTCTAAAATCGCCTCAATCTATGGTCAAAATCTCCAAAATGGAATTTAGAACAAATGGTGTCGATCGGGGAAGAGTCACAGAAGCCACTAATGTAACTCGGCTTCGCGGAAGCTAAAGGTTTCTGTAAGCGCAACATTCCCATGATAGGCCTTTCTCTGTGAAGAGGAGTTGTAAGAGCGACCAAGTCAATCTAAAGTGACCTATTAGAATGGTCAAATAACCATTTCAGGGTCATCTTGACCAAATATTAATTGTGGTAAACTTTAAACATTAGAAACTCAAGAAATCCTTCCCAAGGGTTCAAAATGCCTTTGAATGCCTCGAGAATTGTGTCGACGTCGAACAAGGCCATTAATCACCCTCTAGACTCGGTGGAAATATCAAAACTCAAATTTGACCTCGCCAACCCCAAAGGTTGACTTTGATCATACCTTTCTAGTTTCCAGCTTGCAAAACTGAAATGCTACTCAAAATACATCTGATCACCTCGAGCATTGTTCCATAGATCCTCGCAAGTCATAAATAGCTAACCACAACTATTGGGAGGTTTAAAAGGAGGGTAAATCAAAGAAGAACAACCTTGATGGTCGTGACAATATCTTTAAAGCACCTTTAAGAGGCTGACTTGTTATTCCAAGTACCTTTTAAAGAAAAAACATATGCCTAAATTTTAATTTCATCTAGTTTTTGTATTGATTCAAATATCATTATATTTTCCCCTAATTTGTTGATGTATTTTGTTCAAATTACCCTAAATTGATTGGCCATATCTTATACACATCTGAAACCCACATCCACAACCATGTCGTGTTAACATAGGTGTAAAATCCGAAGTGAAGAATCCATGAAACATATCTTTCATCTAATGAAATGTTAAAAGTATCCAAAAATTTATACAGGTAAGGGAAAACACTTTTTTTATCCATATAGTTCAATTCTCTCATCCTACTCCTTTTTCTTTCTATTTTTTGCTTGTCCTTTCTCTTTCTTCTTTGAAATATTTCTTTAAGCTTAATTAGAAAAAAACTTTCCGCTAGACTCAATCAGTTTGAAGCTCCTTTTTGAGAGAATTATTTTAAAATTCATCAAAATTGAAATAAAGCCTAATACAAAATGAAACACAAAGAATAATCTTTTAGTGGTAAACTAGTGGTCAATCCCTAATCACAAAAGGTGATAATACTTTGGTTATTTCTGCAAGTAGATCTAATAAGCTAGCCTTTCATGACTACCATTGCCGGCGGCCAGCCACCTACAGTGGTTGATACGCCTTCGCTACCCCCTTTGAATACAGAGTTCCCACCTTTAATCCCCAACATCGCTACCAATATAGTTAATCCTACCCCTTATCCTATGAATTTTGCTAATACAGTTAAACCAAACACTCCTAACAACCTGGCAGATCCCATACCAATGAAACCAATTACTTTTATTCATGGAGAACCATGAATTATATGGACTGTGGCAGAAGTTGAACGTATGAATATACTGGAAAATCTTCAATATGCTGTCGTCGGAAAATTCTCTTATGGCTGGCCAGACATGGAAGAACTATGGAAATTAATTCCTTCTCAATGTGGCATTAAAGGAGAATGTCAAATAGGATTCTTTCGGAATCACCATGTCTTGATTAGGCTTACTTTGATGGAGGATTTTGTGAATTTAACTTCAAGAGGTGCGTATTTCATCACAGATAAAGAAGGGTACTCATACCAGATGAGGCCATTGATATACGATTCACGTTTCAAAGTTGATGAGGAAACTACCAAAGCGATGGCATGAATCTCTTTTCCTAATCTATTACCTACTTATTTTGGCAAAGAACCTCTTTTCTCCCTGGCAGCGACAGTGGGTAAACCTTTACATCTGGACTTGGCAACGATCAATAAAATCAGACCTAGCTGTGCAAAAGTGAAAGTTTTAGTAGATCTATTGGCAGACCTGCCTAAAACAGTCAAAATGGACATCATGAATGAAGAGACGAGCTCAATGAGAACATAAACAGTTAAAATAAAATATGAATACTTGCCTAAGTATTGCTTGGAATGCATATTACAAGGGCATGGCTTGATGAATTGCAGGATTGTAAATCCTAAATTAAGACCTGCAAATGAGGAGAAATAATAGGAAAGTAGAAACAATGAAGATGGAAAGCAACATACGGGGGATCAAAAACATAACAAGGAGGAAAATGAGATAAAAAGGAAATAGGAGAGCAACACAAATATATGGCAAAGAAATAAGTATAAACAATTCCCAAGAACCCTAGCCAGTGGAAAAATGATTGGTAACCCAGAGAACTTCAAGGTAGTGAAAGATAATAGAGTATACGACACAATAGATAAGACCCAAAAAGAAGGAAAGCATATGATACAAACTCAAAACAAATTTGATTTTGATGCTCTAGCAGAAAAGAGTGAAGATAATAATAACAAAGTCCCGTCAAATCAAGAAAATAGTAAGGAAAAAGAGAATGGATAAACAAGCCCTCCGATTCAACTGTTAGCCTTAGATTTAGTGATAGATGTATCAACACATTCAATCATCAACAACAATGAAGACATGCTCAAAGGGGACCAAGTAGAAGAATCGACAAAGGATTGGGTGGAGATCGCATTTGTGAGAATGGGAAAGGCACACGGAGACACAAAGAAGGGGCTCCATAGTACGGAAGAGAAATAAGATAAACCTATCATACAAAACTCTCTATTACAAGCAAAAGATGATAAGGAAGTGGATTTTTAGGCACTGGACAATACACACACATGGAACATGGAAGGAGATAGGCCACCAAAACCACCAGATGTAACTGAATCAAACAAGCAGTTGGATATGAAATACCCATTGACACACTCGCAAGACCAACTAACAGATTACAATGAAGATATACATGAAGTAGATGGAGATTCAACTTTGCAGCAAAACATTGATCTAATAGCGATAGAGGAAGATCTATCTCCAAGACAACTGGCACAACTACAACAAAGTGAATCCAAGAAGAAAGCTCCAAGTTCAGAAGTATTCCCCCACTGGGAGTATCTACAAGGAGCAATAAATCCAATTCAGGTTCTCAATGATTGAAAAAGCTCTTTTTTTGGAATAATAGATCAGTTAATTCTCAAGAATCATTTTAGAGATTAATTGAACTAAAGAAAAGATATCATTATTCCTACATTTCTATAATGGAACCTTTCCAAGATGCCTCAAAGCTTGAAGAGTACAAGAGGAAATTGGGTGTAGATAATGCTCTAGTTAACGCATCAGGCAAAATTTGGATTTTTTGGGAGAATACATGGCAAGGAACTTTGGTGGAAAGTTCTCATAAGCACATTTCTATAAATTTTAAGCAGGAAAGAGGGCAAATAGAGGTCATCATAACAACAATATATGCCAAATGTGATGATAATATGAGAGAGAAGTTGTGGGATACACTACAACACATTGCAGCGAATAATAAACCATGGTTGGTTGGAGGATATGTTAATGTGATTTTAACTCAATAGGAAAAACTTGGTGGACTACCTATTTGTAATAGAGAAACCTCTGCTTTTGCGCAATGTATTGCTTCGTGTGGTTTAAATTACTTGGGATTTTCAGGAAGTAAATACACCTGGTGGAATGGAAGAGTCAGAGAGGCATGCATTTTTTAACGATTGGGCAGGATCTTATGTAATCAGGACTTCCTGGCTTTATTCCCTACAAATGAGGTTACTCACTTTATCAGACAGTGTTCTGACCATGCACCTTTGCATTTGGAGTGCAACGTTACGGAGAAAGCAATTACTAAACCATTTAAGTTTTTGAACTTCTGGACTAAGCACAATACTTTCTTGGAAGTAATTGAGCAAACTGGACAATATATTTCAGTGGCAATCCTTTCTATGTATACCAATATAAGATAAAAAAAAGTGAAAAAGGCACTAAGTCAATGGAGCAAAAATACTTATGGAAATATCTTTCAAAAATAGCTACTATAGAGGATACTATTAAGGTTAAGGAGGTACAATTTGAGGCAGATCCCTCTCTGGACAATAGGGAATTACTTATGAAAGCCCAAGTAGAGTTAACAAAATATTTGCACTTGGAAGAGGAATATTGGAAGAAAAAATTTGGCATGAGATGGTTCAAAGATGGGGAAAGAAACACTAAATTCTTTCGCTCATATGTAAATGGGAGGATAAAGAGGCTAGCTTTACAGAGAATCTAAGATCATCATGGAGTATGTCTTACTGGTAAGAAAGAAATGGGGGAGGAAGCAGTGAGATTCTTTGAGAAGCAATTCATGGAGGAAAGACAACCTGCTGATTTTCAATTACTAAATCATATTCCTGAGAAGATTTCAAAGGAACAGAACACATTCCTGGAAGCCCTACCAACTGAAGAAGAGGTCTGAAAAATAGTTTTTGCGCTTAATGGAAATAGTTGTAGTGGTCCTGGTGTTTCACTAGAACTTTCTATCAGAAGTGCTAGGATATCATAGGGAACGACTCAACTTCGATGGTTAAAGCATTTTTCTGTGGAAGTGATCTACCAAAGTTCATTACTCACACAAATCTAGTGCTAATACCAAAGAAAGACATTGTTAATTCCTATACAGATTTGAGACCTGTAAGTTTGAGCAATTTGTTTTTAAATTTTTTTTTTGATAACCGAGAAATTCGTCTGTGACCCGTACTTTGGACCAATCACAGCTTTCTAAACTCGGTGGATAATGGGCCCGCCCCTCTACCCTTCTCCACTTAAATAGTAAGTTTGAGCAATTTTGTTAACAAAATATTGTCTAGAGTAATTCATGAAAGACTTGTAGGGATCATACCATCTCTAACATCATGTTCTCATTCAGGTTTTTTCAAGGGCAGGAGTATAGTCAAAATAGTGTTGCTAGCACAAGAGATTGTCAGAGACATTAGAATTAGAGCCAAATATGTAAATGTGGTGATTAAACTAGTTATGACAAAAGCCTATGACAAGTTTTCTTGGGTATTCATAACTACAGTCGTCAGAACGTTTGGATTCAGTGAAGTATTCATTGATATGATATGTAGGTTAATTTCCAATAATTGGTACTCAGTTCTAGTTAATGGGCAAAGAGATGGTTTTTACAAATCATCTAGAGGGGTGAAACAAGGAGAACCTCTTTCCCCTACCTTGTTTATATTGGCTGCAGAAGTATTATCCAGGAGCCTAAATACTCTACATAATGACCCAATTGTTAAAGGATATGGTATGCCCAAATGGAGTCCTCAGATCAATCATCTATCCTATGCAGATGACATCATACTCTTTTGTTCAAGAGATGATAAACCCTTAAAAAAGATGCTCAAAATCTTGAAAAAATATGAGAAATCATCTAGACAATTAATAAACAGTGAGAAGAGTAGTTTCTACCTCCACCACAAGATTGATAATCATACTGTGAATATAATAAATAATACTCTAGACATGTAAAAAGGTTATTTTCCAATTACCTATATAGGGTGTCCTATTTTTTTTTATGGAAATAGGAGAATAATATACTTTGAAGAGCTAGTGAAAAAGATTATGAGAAGGGTTCAATCTTGGCAGAATAGACTACTTTCATTTGGTGGAAGATACATATTGATCAAGCATGTGCTACAAACTATGCCTGTCTATGTTCTCTCAGCTATGAACCCCCCTGGTTGGAGTGCTCAAGCAAATACATCAAATCTTTCTGGAATAATACACAAAGGATGAAAAGCAAACACCGGGTGGCCTGGGATACTCTGTGCACACCAAAGAAAGAAGGAGGTCTAGGTTTCAGATCTCTAAAACACACATCATATGCTCTATTTGCTAAACTTTGGTGGAATTTTAGAACCTCTACAAGCCTGTGGAGTTCATTCATGTGGAACAAATATTCAAAAGAGCTTCATCCGATTTTAGCAGAAGGAAGACATAGTTCAAGTGTATGGAAAAAAATGATACAAATTAGGGAAGTGGTTGAGCATCTGATCGTATTGAAACCTAAGTAAGGAAATTCTAGCTTTTGATTTGAAAATTGAAAGGGACTTGGCACTTTTTACTTCATTGTTCCTGAGGGACTTAAAGAGGAAGAAGCAGAGGTGATAACTTATCTCACAAATGGGGAATGAAACTTGGAGAAGCAGAAAGATAGCCGACCAGAAGACATAGTACAACACATAATAGAAAGAATCAAAAGTCCTTTAGGTGAAGAAGCAAATGATATTGCATTCTGGAGCATTGAAAATTCAGGCAACTTTACTGTCAAGAGTGCATGGGAATTTATGAGGACTAAACTTAATAAGTAGAACATTTACAACTATATATGGGAAAAAGGATTGCCTATGAAGATCAGTATTTCCATGTGGAGAGTTTTGAGGGGAAGTATTTCTACTGATGATAATCTCAAAAGGATGCATATAAATATTACTTCAAGATGCTGGTGTTGTGAGGCTTACCAACAGGAAACAATGAGCCATATTTTTCTAACATCACTTATAGCTGCAAGACTGTGAAGACAGTTTGCTTTATGTGCAAGCATTGCTATGGAAGGGATGCAATTTTCACAAGTACTTATCACTTGGTGGAACACTACATCAACACTTAAATTGAAGCCGATGTTGAGAGTCCACCCGAGTTTTATAATTTGGGAGATTTGGAAAAGAAGAGATTCTATTAGACATGGAAAATACACATCTTATGACAAACTGACATATCAGATTCACCACTTGACATATCAGTTCATAAGAGTAAGATTCCCACGGTTAAAGAGCTTTCCAACAAGGTGGAAAGATATGATCAGAAGTTTAAGTAGCCGTAGACCCAAGCTATACTATGCTAAAATCACTTGGGTTATACCACTAACTAGCAGACTACAGATCAACACTGATGCGGCTAGTAGAGAACCCTGTGAGGAGTTCATATAGTTTCTGTTTAAGGAATGAAAAAGGAGACTTAGTATTTGCTCAAGCACAAGTGATTAAGAATACTACTAGTACAAAGGCAGAAATTAAAGCTATAGTAGAAGTTATGAGATACTGTCAAAGAGCTAATATTCACAATGTAATCATAGAAAAAGATTCCTTAGGAAATAAGAGCATGATTTCAGAAACAATGGAAACCCCCATGGGAGGTGACATACATGATAGAGGAAATGTAGGAATACATTCAAACTATGCATGCTCATATATCACACACATTCAGAGAAGGTAACATGTTAGATGATTTTTTAGCTAATTATGTTTTGAACTATCAATGTTCAATACATTAAACAACCTTCCTAAATCTACCAACACAGGCCAGGAAGATCCTAAATAGTGAAAAATCTCAGTTCCCAAATATGAGAATTAAGACTAAAAGGATCAACCTAGAGAACAACTCGAGCATACAAAATCACAGTTGATGACGAATAAAGCTTCATAATCATCAGGAAACAAGACAACATTTGAAGAAAGCAATACCCAATACATTTGTGTATAGATGGAGTTTTAGAGTGTACAATACCTAGATCTAGCAGAAATAAATCAATATATCATATACAAGGGGAAATTGGATATGGACCTTTAATCACCAACACATAAAACTTAATAGAAAGAGAAGGCATCGTCGTCCTTCGAGCTATAGAGAAAATCTCAGGTGATGAGCTCGCAACTGAAAAATAATAAAGCCATGGAAATCATGGAAGAGATACCGAGAATCAATTGAAATATAAAAAAATAGCAGTAAGAGAGGAACTTACGAGATCAATTAAGGAGTAGCAGAAAAGATGCGGATGATTGGTCTCTCAAAACCCATTTGTTTACTTTCCTTAATTTTTTTTTGTTATATTAGTAGGACTAGAGTCCTTCTCTTTTTTTTTTTTTATTTTTATTTTGCTTTCTTGACTTATAAATAAATTGGGCCTCGCCCAATATATTTTACCCCCAAAAAAATGGTCAATTCGTCAATTGAGTTTTGCAAAGAGTGAAATTTGACAGCAATTGACATTACTTTTATTATTACATATAAGAAAAATACCAATTGAAAAGGGATCGACTAAAATCGTGTCAAAATTATATTATATTGTCGATTAATAATTTTATTCTTTATATTGGATGAGATTACCTTTCGTTGTAAAAATAGGTTTATTGGAGAAAATTCCAAATTATACACATAACTAGATTTTCTTGAAACTGTAGCATTCGGACTAGTTTTCACGCACCTCGACTAATTTCATAGGGCACCTACACTCCCCAATATTGTTGGGATCGGGTAATTCTATTTACCAAAGCTTGGACAAATGAGAGAAAATCATAATGTTTTTGTGTGGCGCTTGAATTTGGACTCGAGACCTCATGACTTTCAACTCACTATATTGATCAATGAATCTTTCATTTGTTATTCACAAACCTTAACTTTATGTTAATCGCACTCACTCTAACGGAGTACCAATGAATGATGCGCCAACCGTCAGTGAGAAAATGGGAACAAACTACATATAACAAACATTTTTGGGTTATGACGCTTTCTACCCTAACCCTCCTAGTATGCAAGCCAATGTAATGACTTGGTCGGCTATTTCTATTCTTTTTCATGAAAATTACCATTTTTCTCTTTTGATAGTGACCCCGAGTTTTCCATGATTGACTTTTAAAAGTTGGTTTTGAACTTTCAGTTAAAAATTGAGATTTTTGGTAA
>JAJOOO010002615.1:0-29433 GCA_029582685.1 Solanum piurae
GTCATTCAGGAGATGCAACTGCAAATGTGTACGACCACTTTAGTGAAACACAGACAGACTCTCAGGTTTGAGATTTTTTTAATCATATCAAACTTTTAGAGATGCTCTTCTCAACTGAACTTTTATTCTCTTTTAGACATTGGCTGCTGTTGATCTGTGTTTGAGTTTCATTTATTGTTCACTCTTTTTCTTATTACTATGGTTCTGATGTCTTCATATTTTACATCATGTCACAATTGTAGCTGTGTATTCTTCATCGCAGGTTGTTGGATATGCAGAGGATTTGTCTGGAAGACAAATGATTATTGATAGAGTACGAACAAGGAGTTCTGGATTGACTTGACCTGCGATTTTAGCGTCTTTGCAGGGTAGATCACTTTCAAATCTTGGTTATTAGTTGATGGTGTTTCTGAGCTCTTCTTGCCACAGAAGTACAATAGAATCAAAGCCGAAGCAGTGGTAGCCAATCTTCTCTAAGCCAAGATTCGATCATCAAAACGAAAAAAAAAACATTTCTTTCCCACACCATGATGGCTCTTGACATCCCTGCCCGTAGAGTGCTGCTTCACGAGTGCATTAAGTGAAACATTCCTTTATATACGTTGGGGTTTTTTCTTAACGTGTGTATTTTATGTACAAAATCTGCAATATGGAAATGTAATTAGGTCAAGTAATGGTTTAAAACTTTTCCAGTTGTCTATTTGTAAACAACCAACAAGGGAGGTATTCGTATCTCAAAGTTCACATATCATTCACATGAAGAGCAAGCTCTTCGCTAATTGATGCGACGATGACATAGAGAAGAAAGTAATGGCTCGTATTAACTGTGTCAATCCAAAAGTTGGTGCGTTTTGATTTTGTCTAAGAGACAAATGTAACGCGATTGTCCTCACTTACAATAAAGAAAATCTAGGTGCATTTTACTTGAATTGTAGTGATAAGAACAAAACAAATGGAGGAGAAACGATTATTACGAAAGAATGTGAATTCATGAGATTTATCCGTTATTAACTAGAGATCTTAAGTTTGAAGAAATTTTAGTAGAAAATACTTTTCTGATTCCTTCAGTAGGTCTTACATGACAAAAAATGAAGTAACGGAGCAATTGTCTTTCACATAATGAAGAATTATATTTTCACTTTAAAAAGGGGGAGAGGGGAGGGACGGGACAGGAGTTACGCACTTTCCTTTGGTCGGTGGAGGCATGGAGGGGAAAAGTAAAACGCTTTTCGATATTTTTGACGTGAGACATAAATTTATTAAAATTATAATAAATAGTAGATATGAGCTCATAACTTTAAAAATACAATAAGTTCAACACTAAAAACCTTAAAGATTAAACTCATACTCTCGTAAAATTAAAATCTTAAATCCGCCTCTGCAAATAACAGTAATTGTCAAGTTTACAAACAAAGCAATATCAAGTTATGGTGCATGGATGAAATGAACAGTATGCTGAATCTTGACGAATCCTCTACCATAGACTAACTGCAATAACCGACCCTCCAAAAAAGTAAAATAATTTTTTTTAAAAGTATGTAACACTTTATTCTTCACGAGGAGCCTTCAAGTGAAAAATTAATTGGTATTTCACTATCTACTTGTCTAAATCTTTCTTATTGTTAATACTAGTATATTAAGCTAACGTACCATATTAGTGGTCCTCCCTACCCAAATTAATGCCTTTTATTTCTCATATTATTTGAATGACCTGATACTATAAAAAAGTATTTATGTATTCAATAATTATACAATATCTTCACATACATGATTATTACTAAATGATAATGAATTACTAATTTTATATGTTCACATTTATGTGTTATTTAATTAACCATAATAGGTTAATAGTTTCTTCATCCAAAATCAAGCCGTTAAGACTCGAGACTTGGTTACCTTAATGAATGGGGCAAAAGGGTTACCAAAATTGGACTACTCATTCCTTTGTTGGAATCCTACCAAACAACTGAGGTGGCTTCATGTTTGGTCCAAAAAGTTGAGAACAGGCTGTTTGGGGACCCAATGAGAAACTTGTTTTCATCAAATTCTAATTTTGTTTTAGTCCAAGTAGCCGTTGCACCACCCTAGCCTCCTTAATTACTACTTCATCCGTCCGTTCATTTTTACTTGTCCACTATACTATTTTGAAATGTTCAATACTACTTGTCTAATTTACAAAATCAATGAATAGTTTATCATTTTATGTTTATTTTATCCTTATTATTAAAAACTATTCATTTTTCAATGTTTAGATAACTTATACTTAATTTAATAAAGGCAATTTGATAAAATTACCCTTATCATTTACTGTTTCTTAATTCCTGTGTCAAGTCACTAGTGAACAATTATTATTAGACAGAGAAAGTATTTCCTCTTGGTTTTTTATTTGTCCATCCTAACTTGACACATTTTTAAAGAAATACTCGCTCATTTTTTAATTATATGTCGTCCTTATTAAGAATAAATATTTTTTAATACTTGTCATTTTACAAAATCAATACATAAATAATATTATTCTTTCTATTTTGCGCTCAATAGTTATTAGCCTTGGAAGTATGAATTTGACCAACATAAAAAAATTAAATGAATAATTCATGTTCATTGGTCAATTTAATTAATCAAAATAAATTAATTTATGTTCATTTATTGAAAAAATAGTTTAAGGAGAACACCAAATAAAGATACAACGATAAACTTTCCTAATTTTTTAAAGGATGTGAAATCTACAATGGTGACATATAAATAGGAAGAGAGGGAGTACTAATAAATGATATAAACAATTTTACTATTCTAGTCTTTAAATATATTCTCTTAGTTCATGTTTACTTGTTTATATTTGACTTGCCACAGTCTTTAAAATGTAATAAATAGAATAATAATTTTATTATATCATCCTGAATTATTACGAGACATCTAAACGCTGAGAAAAGAATAATTCTTAATAATAAGGGTAAAATGTATAAAATGGTGCACTTTTAAAATAGTGAATAGTAAAACTAGATGAAAAATGACTATAGCTAATAATAAGGATAAAGCAAAATCAACGAAGAAAGTATATAATATTGTCCTTTTAATTAGTTGTATTATTATTTTTATAGCATAGTTTTTGTCGCAAGAAATCCGTGCTCCTTTTCACCGCCAACGCTCCTCTTTCCTAAACTACACTTCCCCATAATTCCAATTTGTACTTCACATATCTACCCCTTTTATATTATGGATTTAATATATATATATATATATTAATATATATTTCTTCCTTTGAGTTCGTATGCAATCTTTTTGGACATAATATATAAATGTGCTTTTTAATTTGATATTAATTGGTGTTTACATTTTTTAATTTTGTATATATATTTATAAATATTTAAATGTGTATTTAATTAAATTCCATGGGTGGACTGACTTTTACATTATGAGAACAAAAAAAATGTTATTGATTTATTACTTTTGGGTTATTGAATTAATGAGTTTTTAATGGTTTTATTAAAAAAAAAAATCGGGTTATCGATATTTTAATGTTGGGTTATTGGATAAATCGATAGCCTATTAAGACTGTACTACTTTACTACTTTATCAATATATAAATATTATATATTAACCTCAATACCTTACTAGTTACTGCATTTACTCTTTAGCCTTTAATTCACATTTTACAATGGCTGACTTTGAGTTCATAACTTCACATTATATAAAATGTCAAAACCTAAAGTAAGAACCATATTTTCTTGATTTCTCTTTGTGTTATACTTGTATAACTTTTCAATACTTTTCATGTTAGTTATTGTTGTTTCTATTTTATGAGCATTTGTAAAGTTATATTATTGTCTTATCGCGTCAAATTGTTTGAGAAGTCATAGATTTGTTTTATAAGCATTTTCTTATTGGGTTAATCGAAAATCAAACTGTTAAGGACCAAAATCGATAAAAAATATTTTATTAATTTAGCGTATTTAAAGATCAAAAATCGATAATACATAAAATTGAATCAAACCAACCGATAAACACCCTATTTTACATTATTTCCTTCTTTTAGTCATTATTGTGTCTAATATACACTTCTTCCTTGCTTAACCACTTCTTCTTGAAAATTATATCACATGTATCTATTAAAGCATGACATGTGTCATAACTCAATATGAAAATATATACATAGACTTAAGCTAAACTCGATTAAACATAAAGTGGTATGTATATGTATTTAAACACACTCCAGAAACATTTGGTGGGTAAAGATTTTCTATATTAGGGTGTTTAATTGGCGATAAACTATGGGATAAATTATATTTTAAGCATATATTATATGAGGAAGTTAAGACTATTATGGAGTTTAATAAAGAGAGAAACGATCTTTTTACGCAATAAAAAGTACTTTTAAAATATGACGTCTTTAAAATACTTTGACATTTTTTTTGATTACGAGAGCATATTATCTAAAGGTAAAATGAGAAACTTAATACGATATCATTGATTACCAAATATAAATTTATGAATTACTCTTTAAGAATTACAAATAGACCAGTGAGCCAAATTATCATAATTTATCATTATAGAAATATGAATTTTTCAGTTTTAACAATTTCACTATTTCATATGTCTTAATTTACGTGATACAATTGAAATTTCTAGAATCAGTTATTTTTTTTTAATCGAAATTTCTTCATATGTCTGCCTTTAAAACATTTTAAGTAGTAATATCGTCTGCCTTTAAAACATTTTAAGTAGTAATATCGTCTGCCTTTAAAACATTTTTAGTAATATCGTGATATATGGTACTCAGAGGCGAATCCAGGATTTCAAGAAAACGTTTTAAGTAGTAATATCGTGATGATTAGTTACTAAATTTTTTTGAAGTGAATTGTGGCTGGCTGGGATTGAACTTAGGACCTCGGTGTTAAAATCTAGCTATCAAACCAGTGAACCATCCAGCAACTTTAAGAATGGGTTCAACAAGTGTTTATTTAATATGTTCTTTAATAATTATACAAGTAATATATCGAGTTTAGTCGGAGGACCACGGATTTGGGTGACCCAATTTTCACACATAAATTCGCCACTGATGGTACTCCCTCCGTCCCATTTTATATATCATTTTTTTCTATAAATAGTTGGTCTATAATACTTGTCATTTCATAAAATCAATGCATAAATTAGCATATTGTCCTTTTTTACCCTTGTGAGTTATTAGCATTGAAAACATACATTTGACCAACTTATAAGTAAGTGATTCATGTTCATTGGTTAAATTAACTAATCAAAATAAATTAATTCATATTCACTGATTGAAAACTTGAGTTTCAAAAAAATTAAATAAGGATAGAAGGATAAAGTTACATAATTTCTTAATGTAAGTACAAAGTAAAAATGTGACATATAAAATGAAACGGAGGAAATACCTTTTATATAATTTTATTTCAAAAAACTTAAAGTTCTTACGTCTAAATTCACAATCACGTTTAAAAGTTTGTATCTTCAAATTTTAATAATGTCATATAAATTAGGACACGGTAAAAAAATATTCAACTAATGGTTTCCTTTTAATTCCCACAAAAAATCATAACGTCTCTCTGATATACTAATATTTTCTTTCTATATCTATAACGTCTCTCTTTATAAAATCTCACCATTTCGGCTTTTTATTAAAAGCTCCATCTTTTTACTATTCCTCTCTCACCATCTTCTTCTTCTTCTTCTTCATCTCTCTCTGTTTCATATACAAAAGAAAAGAAAAGAAGCTATGCTTCAATCAAAGCAAAAAAGCTTTCCACTTTCATCAATGGCATCACCAGCCTACACAACTCCATTGTTATCCGAATCATCAAACAGCATAATAAGCACCACAAGCAGCAGCAGTGAATCAGAAGAAAGCCCGGAAACTTCGCAAAGATTTCAAGATTTCCAATTATTAGATCTTCAATTCAAGATTTCAAGAACCCCCATTTCTTGTTTTCACTCTTACAAATCCTTAGCTGTTCTTTCAGGCCATGTAGGAACAGTTTCTTGTTTAGCCCTTTGTGGGGAATTCATCCTCAGTGCTTCTCAAGGTAAAGATATAATCGTCTGGCAACAGCCTGATTTACGCCAATTTACGAAATTTGGAACAGGGGATGGCTCTGTTAAAGCACTTGTCACTATTGGCAACAAAGTTTTCACAGCACATCAAGATTCCAGGATTCGTGTATGGAAAGTTTCGAGAAGATCAGAAAATGTCTTCAGATTAATCGATACATTGCCCACAACAAAAGATTATCTTGGAAAATTCATGAAACAGAGCAATTATGTTCAGACAAGAAGACATCATAAGAAACTCTGGATTGAACATGCTGACAGCATTTCTTGTTTAGCTGTATCTAACGGCTACATTTACTCAGGTTCTTGGGATAAAAGTTTAAAAGTATGGAGAATTTCTGATCTAAAGTGTTTGGAGTCAATTAAAGCCCACGACGACGCGATAAATGGGTTAGTTGCTAGTAAAAATGGGGTTGTTTATTCAGCTTCTGCTGATGGAAAGATTAAAGCTTGGAAAAGTAGTTGTGGTACACATTCACTTAAGGGTATTTTGGAAGGTCATAAAGATGTTTCTTTGAACTCTGTTGTGGTTTCTGAAGATGGGGTTTTTGTATATGGTGGAGGGTCAGATGGGTATGTGATGGGGTGGGTGGGTAACAAGAATCTTGATAGTTGGAAACTGATATGTGAAGTGAAAGCACATGAAATGGCTGTTTTGTGTATGTGTTTAATGATGGGTGAATTTTTGTGTAGTGGATCAACAGATAAGAGTATTTGTATATGGAAAAGGGAGATTAATGGAGGGTTGTTTAAGTTTGGTGTTATCAAAGGACATGAAGGACCTGTTAAGTGTTTACAAGCTTCAACAGGTAGTGTTGGGGGTGGGTTTATGTTGTATAGTGGGAGTCTTGATAAGAGTTTAAGAGTTTGGTGGATTCCAAAGTATGGTGATGGTGATGAGAAAAAGGACTCATCTTTGATCACAAAGTGAAGATTTTGTCAAGTTTCGTAAAGTCTGTGTACACTTTATTCTTTTTCGACCTTATTTTGTGGGATTATACTGAATATGTTGTTGTAGTGTGGACATTGGTTATAGTTGTTTTTGTGAGTTTATATACATACTGTGGATTTGGAAGAGTTCATTTTTGTTGTTGTTTTAGTGTTTTTGTGTGTATAGTGTGAGTGTTAGGGACATTGAAGGTAAAGAGTTGAGAGAAATTGTGTTGTTTTTTTCTTTCTATATTTTGATTCTTTTATCATCATATGTATTTCTTGAGAATTGTAATTAGGTCAATAGAGTGAAGTATACATCAATAAAAGATGAGAACAAGTTGAGAGAAATTGTGTTGTTTTCCATCTATTATCATCATTTTTTTTTTGTTATAATAAGTAAGTATGTCCTTTATCTTGACCTGATATATATGTCCTTCAAATTTGGATGTGTACCAGTAGACATTTAAACTTGTATATAGAATTGAACAAGTAAAGTCGGGGGGGTCTTTCAAAACATAGTCTCTCTACCTCCTCGAGTGAGTGGTAAGGTATGAGTACACTCTATCCACTCTACCCTCCCAGACCACATTTGGTGGAATTTCACTGGGTATTTTATTGTTGTAGTATAGTCTTATAGAGTTGAACAAGTAGACGCATGTCACACTTGACATCCTACATGGCAATTTTCATCATACATGACATCCCATAGGCGTTCTAAGCGTATTATGTCATGTATGATGCACGTGTCTGCTTGTTTCAATGCCTAGTTATGAACACCCAAAATTAAATAACATAAATGTCAGTCGAAACCAAATTAAAGAACATAATTATATATTATGCCTGGTTTGTTTTTAAATATTTCTTGAGAATTGTAATTAGGTCAACAGAGTGTAATAGATATCAATCAAAGATGAGGACATTTGTTTTATCTATTGACATTAGTCTATTTAATTCGTCAGCTTGTGCATCTTATCATCTACTTGTTCAACAACCATCCCCTTCATGTTCATTTAAAAGTGATACTTAATGGTTTAAGTTATATATTTAAGTATATTTTAGGAGAATTATGTTACATCAAATTATCTTACTTTTTATTTCAAGTTATTAGATCATGTTTGTTATAAACAATACATGTTCTTTACAATTATATTAACGATATTATAATTTTTTCTATACATTATCATGCACAAAATTTAAATAAATAAAAGAATCAAAAGGCAATAAAGCCAAAGAGGGACAAGGGATTAAGTTATCTGCAATCTTTATTTGCTTAAATAGTTTGTCTCCATCTAGGGTTCTCCCATAAATGGAGTGAATACTACTTCATTCAATGCTTTGTTGAAACATAACAAAGACAATTATCAACAGAGGGTCGTAATAGAGTGGTAACTATTTTTTTATTCTTAATTTGAGGTTTGGATTTGGGTTCCTTTGATATGAAATTGCCTTTGTTAAGGAACTGTTTACTCTTAATGTAGAACTTTTTGAGGTAAATTCAAATTTAGTCAAATTTTAATGCAAATATCGAACATCGGGCGAAAAAAACCGTAACCATTTGGAGCCTTTTGTTGATAAATACCTTTTAAAATTATTTACAAATATTAAATTTGTAACCAATAAGATTTTGAAATTATTTGCTATGTCATGTTGTATATCGAGGGTGTATCTAAGTTTAGTTAGTTATGTAGAAATGTATTTTTAAGACTGTCAATAATTTGATGACAAAACCTTCTCTTATTATTAATTTTTTAATTTAGTGGATAAGTAAAAATGAATGATGTATCATAACAAAGAAAATTCTTAAATTATGTGATCAATCAGATACAACAAATTTTGAATAGTTAGCACACATCTCCATGAAATTCATAGGGAAGCTGCCCCAAATCATGTGATACCTATCCCACCATCATTAGACAAATGATCTTTTAGGATTCCTAGTTTTTTGTTTAGGAATTAACCTAAAGTCTTAACCAATAATAGGGCTCTTTATTATTCATTTCTTTAATTAATCTAGTTTTAATTTGCTAAATGTTGTTATTTCTTGTCCTTTCTCTTTTAACCCTATTAAGCGTATAGGATAATGATCATGTTGCTATTACCAAATAAAAATAAATAATTAAGTGTTTACTTGGTAAGAATTTCAAAATTATTGTTCAACTAATCCACCATATTATTTTATGAAAGAAACAATATAATTTCATGTAAGATTTAATACTTTATATATAATAAAACATGAAGTTTTGCGACTTAACTAACTCAACGTTTATATCAAGCTAATAAATGTATATGACCTGACATGGCTTTGTATATAAAGTTTTAGTACTTAATCATGTTAATCAACATGTATTCAGCGCTCATTACATGATCACTTAACTACTATTCTCTCCATCCTAGTTGATCATTATACTCAAAATAATTATTTCATATTAGTTGATCCATCTTACTATAAATTCAAGAAACCATTATTCAATTTTTCTCTATATTACCCTTACAATTAGTTTTTTTTGAAAGTGTTCACATTTATATGTAAAATTCTCAATTGAATTTCATCATGACTTGTTTTCAACTACTATATTGGTTGTATTTATGTCCATGAATTCAATTACAAGCTGACACTTAGTAAATTCACTTGACTCAAAAAAGTACAACCACTCTTCATTAGCTTCATGTGTGTGACTAATTGCTACAAATTATTACTTCTGGATTCACTCCCAATTCCCTACCACTTTCTATATGTTTGGTATGATGGAAATTATTACTTTTTTTGCTTCATTCCTGAGTGAAAACTATTTTATTCAAAAATATACTAACTAATGTATGTTTATAGTGAATTAATTAGATGTAGAATCTTTCATTTTTCTGAGATGAAATTTACTTAGTTAGAAACTACATAAGAAGTACGATATGTTGCAACACAATTAAAAATATTTAATAAAAATTATAATAAAAAAATATATTTTTGACTGTCTGAATTGTAACTTGGACAATTTTTTGGGACGGTGGGAGTATATATCCATGCATATATAGCACATAATGATTTATTTATGTCTTTTTTCTTGTGTTTCTTTTCATAATTAATTTAGAGCTTAAAATGGTTATGAAAACTTGGTTATACAACAGATTTTTCATTAACTACACAAAGTCAATTACTAAATTGTGAAGTCAGAGGGATAAATAAGACTTCTTCACTTTTAATTAAAAAACTTACTATAGAAAGTCTCAAAAATGCAAAAACCCTTAATGAGAAGTTTCTCATCCTACTCAACACAAATATGAATTCATCGAATCGATAAAAGTAATTGTTTCAAAATATCTATTTTAAAAAGACACCACTAATTAAAGTTGTAATACATTGGACCCTATACTAGTTGATGAGAAACCCTTGGCACTAAGGAGAGTTCAACAAAAGCTTTGTGTGAGGATGAGTTCTTAACAACTCAACCAACAATCTTTCACAATCTCTCTTTACTCCTAAATTTTTAATTCTACTTATTCATAATTTGTAAAGAAAATATTAAACTTTTGAATATGATCATTTCGAGGTTTTACTAGCAATGACAGATTCAGAATTTTAATGATATAGATTCAATCATTAATAGTTTTAATACGTAACACATTACATTTTTAAAATTAGGAGTGTGCATGTGTGTAGTTATTTATTTTTTTAGAATTATCTCAAGTATCTAATTTTTTCTATTCTCTTTTTTTGATGTGCCTAAAAAGACTGTCATTTTTATTTTATTTTATTTTGGCTTTTAGGTTTGTGGATTGGACCACGAGAACCTAAAAGAGCAAAGTAATAGTTCTTTAGTTGAACTCAAAGGAAAGTATACAGATACATTCGTAATATTATATCAAAAAAGGGGGACCAAACTATAAATTCCTACTTTTTTCTCTCTCTTTGGTCCCTATACTTAAATTAAAAGATATCTTACTACCCTACTAAAGTTAGATTTATTTTATTGTAAGAATTTTCAAACAATACTTTTGCTGTATGTTGGGCAGGGTTTGAAAATTGACTCTATTATTTATTTATTTTTGGAGAAAAAAGCAAAAAAAAAAAGAAAAAAGAAAAGGACCAAAGAAAGTTCATATGATTATTTTTTTATTAAAAAAATGCAACTTATTTGAAAAGACCATCCTGCACTATTTTAATTTCCCAGTTCACCAAAAAAATTGGGGACCATTAAAAAGTGCAATTTAGGAGAATTAATAACACAATAAAACAATATAGAAAGCACAATCTTTTTGACTTATTTTTCTTATACTTTTCTCTTTTAACTACAAAAATAAATAATACTCCTCCGTTCGTCTCAATTTTTCTGACACCGTTTAATTTGATTCAAGAAAGAAGGGAGATATTTGAAATTTATAATCTAAAACACTCATTGTGACTATAAATCATTTCAAGATAAAAATCTAATTTTATAATTAAATTATTTTCAATTATTAAAAAATGACATTCTTTTGTCCACCACATAATTTTATACTACTAAAACTTAATATCAGCAATATTTAACCAAGCCACCTTCATATCCCAAGAAACTACTTATTAATCCTATTCCTAATAAAAGTGATTGTCAAAACAAGGCTAATTTAAAACATGACTAAAAGAATTATTTTAGATTAGTTGATGAAATTGATTGAGCGTTTGTCAAAGATTTTTTTTTTTTTTGGGTTCTTTCTTCTTTCCCTTTTCCTACCAGAAACACTTCGACCTAAACAAGAAAGAAAGAAAAAAACAATTAAACAATTATGTCCGACTCAAATATATGAAAATTTAATCATCAAGAGCTTAAGTTTTTTACCTATATATTACTTTAAAAAGTTTCAATTGTACAATTTGTACGTACCTTAATTATTTTATCGCAATCTGCTACTTTTCATCGAAAAATATGGCTTTTTTTCCGGATGAAATAAAAATTGAATTCATCAAAAGCCAGGGCAAAGAAAAGCCAAATGAACTACTTCAAAAGGGCAGGCAGCATACTATCTATCAATAAGCAATGCTTCTATATAATATAACTGAAGAAAGGAGACAGACTCATGTATCGATAGTCGAAAATCGAAAATCAAGAAACATCTAGACCTCGACGCTCACTTCAGAATAGTCAAATTTCCCTAGTACGATGATGAGAGGGTACAAAATGAAACTGGTAACAAAATTCCATACATTTACCACAATACATGGATGACAATGGATGCTCCATTTCCCTGATGACCTTGTAAGTAGAAACACTAGTAGTTATCTCAGACAACCCTGGACTGCACAACACTGCAGAAGCCTGATGTTGCAATGTCCAATGGCTTCAGAATGTCTACTTCTTTCCCAGCTCCGTTAGCAGGTTGCCTATACTTGTTTATAGAATAGAACGTAAGCTTGATCATGCAGCACTCTGTTGGTGGTGACAGCAGTAACAGAGGCATCATCAAACCGCAACCACTTCCCACTCTGGTGGCGACAATCAGCAGTGTAATGCCCCTTAGAAGCTTCCCTACCATGGTGGGTGATTGTGGAAACAAGTTGATATTGTCGACCCTGTATGTTAAACAACAAGAACAAGATAAAAGTTTAGCTTCATTTTTTGTCACATAAATCACGTCTTAGTAGAAAAAATGTCCTGCTTCATTGATAATGTATGCAAAAAAGGCGATGATTTTTCATTTTTGGGTCCAAACGGGCAGTTGATATGCACAGTTGACAGGGTTTCTGAAGAACAATTGACTTTTGACATGTGATGCATTTCCCCACTTAGAGTAAATGACAATTGAAAACATTTCAAAATATTCCTTAGAAACAACTATAAAATTGTAACCAAATTGTAAACTTAGAAAAATCAAATTATCTCCCATGATTTGGGATAGAGGGTCGAAAAAAGAACTCCACAAAATTTGAAGATTACCTCAGTAGTCGAAGAAGCAAGCAAATCACGGCTTATCACTAATTCCAGAGGAAAATGCACCGGTTTATGCAATTTGGTACTTCCATAGCTTCCATAACCAAACCGCTTCAGGTGTAAAATCATCATCTTAGGCAGTGTCTGTATGCTGATGGATTTCCTAGCAGTAGCCACTCCAACCTGTGAGGAAATAAAGAATGTTACAGGTCACCAACAGGTAGTATGTATCCTGCATTGATCCGCGAGAACACTAAACCAGCTATAATCATCCTGAGAAAAACAAAGCTAATCCCGTTGACAGGAAATTTAATCAAGTGAAAGTCATTTTACTGCACTTAAATTGTAATTTGCCTATGCATCCTAACAAGATGAAAAATTGGTTGTTAAGTGTCCCACATTTATGCGGGAATGGGCTATCAACCCATCTCCTGATGTGGATTACTTTGGGAAATTCTCACTTCATGAACTAGCTTTTGGGGTTGTTTAGCGGCAAAGGTTCATTTTATTACATGATATCAAAGTCTTGACTCACTCCAATTCTTGGTTACCCAATTTTGGATCCCCATGTTATTGATATTTTATCAATGCTCCAGATGTCCAGGACATACGGGAGGGGTTTTTAAGTGCTCCACATTGGCAGAAAAGCATGGGTTGTTGTCTCCATTTCCCTGATGACCTTGTAAGTAGAAGTTTTTGAGTTTCAGTAAGCAATGCAAAGAACTTTAGGAGTATCTTTTTGGAGCTGGCATGGAAAGACTCGTAACAACTGCATAATGCATGGCTCACAATCCCAATAATCAATATGCATTTATGAACTCTCTAGAAGCCAGAAGGGAAAGGAACCCCAAATGAGTTGAACAAAAATTTAATCACCTTGATGAACTGAAGGCTTTTTTTATCTAACCACCTTAATCCTTTTGGTGTAATTTCCATTTTGTAGACGATGCACATGAATTATTGGAATTTCATAGGTTCTCCTAACAGTTGTAATAGGGATAGTTTGACTGTCAATTTCAAACAGTAGAGATGGCTTGACTCCTTACAGTAACTCATAGCATTTCCTTATATCAAAGTTTTTGAATAATACATTATCATCAAAAGTAAAAACAAGAAGGATGGTGAGCGGGCACAATCAATATCCTTAACAACAAGGAAAGGTTCTTAGGGAATTTGTACACTAGAGGCCTTTGAATAGTCACTTATCTAAGATTCGATACAGTTTTATGCAGTAGGATGACATATTCAATACTTGGTATTAGGTACAGGACCATTCCCCAACCGCAGACAGTATTAAGCCTAATGTCCAAAAGATAGCAGAATAATTTACCTTTCCTACGGTAGTTCTATATCCCTCAAGTGTCTCAGGGGCAGAAAATAGGCGGAGAGCATCTTGAATGTTATGAACAGCTTCGTGTGAAATATCAAGATGGACCACCAAAAATGGTTGAACTGTCGCAGAGGCTTTGTTCCCTACAACAAACAAAGTAGATTCAAAATGAAAACTCAATCCATGTTGAAATATAGTTGAATAGACTTCATAGGTCCGACAAATTTGCCATTCCTACCAAAGAAGATAGATAACACACATTATGCATGAGCACAACATCTAGTTGCCTCACAAAAGAGCTACTCCATTTATGTCAGACTGGGAGGGCTTGTTATGTAGCAAATTTAGGATTTTACAACGACAAAAAATAATACAGTAGGCCAATTGCTGTGGAAAAAAAGTTCCCACCATGATACAACCAGGAAGTACCTTTCTCATAGTTATTCATTCGCATTTTATGCATCCATTAACAAATTTACAATTAAGCCAGAAGTTCAAATTTTATTGTATCTTGGAATTATGAAGTTAATACAAAATATACTGGTCACGTGCAATCTACATGCTCAAACAAAATCAAGAAAAAAAGCATACAGGAAATTTCTGAAGTTGCATTTTACAGATATTGTCATGTTGGCCATTTATTTGTAGTATGATGCACTAATTCTAAAGAGAGGAAAAACATCATCAAAGCTTCTTACAACTTATCAAATGTTATTTAAAATTTATTACACCTACTACTTTGTCATTTTACTTAAACCGATGGCCCATATTCCTTAAATGGTTATCACAGTTGAACCAGGATTCACATGGGCAATCCAAGACTAGAAAATTTATGAAAATGGCATAGAAATATCACCACGCAAATTACCAATTTCAGCCCCTAGATTTGACTAGTCTAGTAGTCTTATGCTCTTCATAAGAAACATACAGTCTTTAGATAACAAGCAAATATTTTCTTTCTTTGATGAATGAAGGGATATCATTAATCGGCATCAAGTAGATGCAAAATAGTACAAAGGTAAAAAAAACATTACCTCTCGCTTTTACAAGGCTCTTCAACTGCCCTCCAAAAATGGCACTCAAGTTTGAAGGAACAAAGTCCTGAGTTCTTGTGACTGCAGACTTGTTCTTTGGGCCAACAGTTTCCCATTCTTCATCGTCTTCCGATGAAACAACAGACGAATTTTTCCCACTTGAACCTGATTGCCCTTCAAGCTTTAGTAATTCACCATGCATCTGATCCATTACAAAACTCAGGAACTCCTGTGCATCTTCTTGTCTGGGAAAATGTTAATAAAGGGAATTTTGAGATACTTTACAAAGACATGACATATTTGTCCAATTAACGCTAATAAAAAAACAATTAAATCATTCAGTAATGCCAATGAGTCAGATCCCATAGACAACAATCACAGTAGAAGGAGCAAGAAAAGAAACAGTAGTAAAAAGAAGAGAAAGAAACTACAGTACATGCACAACGTTTTTTTCTTCTTCCATATATTTTTTTTCCTTCTAGCAATTATAGGAGCTAGAAGAAAAAGGAAATCAGACCAGTCAGGCAAATGTGTAATTCATACAGTTTGGCAGCAAAGCAGTAACAAATTCCGTTGCCTTTCTCTTCTTAACAGACAATTGACATCATTAAGCTATGCAAGTGCATATCAAAATGGTGACGTCAAGGTAAGCCACAACAAGAACATGGAAGAACATCCAGAAGGAAGGCAACAATCACCACTAAGAAGTGTAAATAAGTATATACCTTGGCCTGCCAGAAATGGACTTAGGCACATCAGGAGTAAATTTCTTCAGAACTGTGTCAAACATTGCTGGGCTGAAGGGAGTACCAACTTCAACACTGGTTGCATCTTTCTTCATTGAACTTGTAGAACTAGGTACAACAAACTGAGAAAGAAACCCCACAAATGCAGCTAATGTTGGATACTCAGCCTTGGAAATACTGAGTATCCTTAGCTTTAGCAAAAGCTCAACAAAAGGAGAACAGGACAAAAGAGCTTGTAATGTAGCATTAAGGAAGCATAAGTTCCCTGAGTTGATTAAACCACGAGGTAGCAAGCCCCCAACATCAAGAGGACCACCAGATACCTCTGGGAGGGCCTGTTCTGAATGTACAATTTTTGCTGAATTGCTAGTGGTCCCATTCAATTTTCCTTTATTGATTAGTGCATCATCATCTTGTCCAGTAGTTCTAGACAACTTGCTGATAGCTTTAGCCTCATCTTCCAACACACATAAATTGCTCAAGTCAATATTGTGTACCATTGCAAATTCTTCATGTCCATTGATGTAGTAATCATTGTGGACATCTCCATTCTGTTTGATTTCTCTGAGTAAGTTATCTGTCCCAGCTTTCTCCTCCTTGAGAGTAGTAGAGGAATCTGAACCTACTCTCTCTTTTGAAGAAGCGGGTTGAGAATTGGATACAACATTGAAACTTCCAAAAGAAAAATCAGGCACCGATTTTGAGGGATTAACTGGCACCTTTTCTTCCACGTGCTTATTCCCATCACAACCAGA
Source organism: Solanum piurae (assembly GCA_029582685.1). Classification (NCBI taxonomy): domain Eukaryota; kingdom Viridiplantae; phylum Streptophyta; class Magnoliopsida; order Solanales; family Solanaceae; genus Solanum; species Solanum piurae. Next base: position 16,762 of record JAJOOO010002615.1, read on the forward strand.
TGGCTGGTTCAGCAATGACTTTGTTTCATCTTCAGTAAATGAACCAAATAAAAATACCTGCAACATATCAAAGACAAAAGCAACAATGTTGGCTCTATCATCGCTAACCAAAATGGGAGGGGGAAAAGGCAGAATCACAGGTAGTCAGTAATTTCTTCAAACTAAAGTATCACAAAACACGTAGCACAACCGTCTAGTAAATCTACAGAAGCTGCAAAAAAAAAAAAGTGGATTTCATTCATTTTCCATCCCCATCATACCATACCAATTGCTTTATCAAATATCCACCAATACTTATCACACATGAAGCTCCTAAACTATGCATATGGAGTTAACAAGTACAAACCACACTTGATACAATTGGCCTGACACTGCTAATGTCAAATCCATGTACCAAGTTCATTTTTTGCCTGCAATTGTACCAGCTCCATTGAGTCTTTACAGCCACACCCATCAGTTCAAATCCAAACTAGTCTTCACAAGACTTGTGTAACCATAAATGTATGGACTTCATACACCTAGATAAATGCAGACAACTTCTGCTAGCCTAGGATCAAGGAATCTATTTTCACCTCTAGTGGGACCATTCTCTGAAGGATGACATTTTGGCCCAAACTTTAACTGAAAGAAAGCACATTACCGAGAAAGGGCCAGAGACATGAGTAAATTCGTACAGTTTTTTTATCAGTTGAACATTTCTTTTGCAAATCGTTATATACGCACTACCGAGCAACTATAAATCAAGAATCAACTATGCCACTATCCCACACTAGTCTATTGATTCTATGGAACTCAATGTAAGTCTAACAACAACTGAGCCTTAACTTCTGAATACATTACGTTCTATTCTTAGCTAAATTCATCTTGATTTTCAGAAACTGTAGCCCTTCCATAACAATGTTCCTTCATGTGATTTTTTATCTACCCCGTCCCCTATTATTACATTCAATAACCATAATATTACACTTATAATCAGGAACTTTGGATGTGTACATTGCAGGCATAACCATTTCAACTACTCCCATTTTCTATGCATTCGTTTTTTCTATGGCACTCATCTTATGTGACACCTTACTGAATGCTTACTATGCAGGACAAAGAAAAAGAAGCAAAAGGAGGCATATTCAAATTCAGGAATGCTGCAATCAAAGAGGCATTTTCCATTTAAGGAAAACTGCCCATTGAAAGAAGCAGCTCATGGAAAATCCTTACCCAGGATCAAACAAGGTCAAGAAACCCTACAGTTAAGGAAGCTTCCCACCCAGCAATATATGGAAGGAAAGCAAATCAGAAGGAGCAATGCATACGGACGGATCTTCTCAATCAAGGATCACCAACGTATCCCTGATTCAAGGAAATTCCCTTGGGTTATCCTAAAGATCAAATCAAAATCAATCAAGTAATTGATTCTCGCCTCTATCTCAGCAATATCAAGATCAAATCAAACACAACAAATTAGAATGGAATAATGACTTCGGCAACAATCAAGGTGAAAATTTGATCCTCTACACAACAACGGTCATACAACAATTCATCACTATAAAGAAGATCATGATCGATGGAACAGATGTGCAACATCCCCTGAGCAAGAAAAACTATTTACTCTTTTAACTTACAAAAGCCCTGTACTCATTATAGTTTACTAGTAAAGAGAAAAGAAAAAGAGAGATTAGAAAAGCTATACAAGTAGAGGCTGTAACCACAGACAAAATCTGGAACTGTCCAGATCGAAGGAACTTAGCACAGTTCATCACAACACAAACAGTACCTCAAAGTTCATTCATAAGCTCTAAAGAGAACTCTTGTAACCCAAGGGGACTGGACATCACACCGGTGATCCGAACCGGTATAAAACATTTATCAATTTATTTTTCAGTACTTCTTCACATTATGTTATATTCTGCTTATTAGTCTAAGCTGCAGGTGAGTCAACTTACGTATAGCAATAGTTGCCTAAAATTTTAGTACTTAAGAAAAGATTTCAATTCACCACCCACCACCACCACCCTTGAATTTCAAGTAATACTTACATCAATTAATACCCAACACATAATTTAACAGAAGTGTAAAAACTACCCCTCAACTAAGAGAAATAGAGCAAAGCATGCCCTTATCATTTGTTGATTGACTTGGATTTGCCCCTCAACTATGGAAAGTAGAACAAATTTTCCTTCCACTTGACTTCGGTCTCAAATATACCCTTATCATGAGTGGACCGACTCATATTTACCACTCAAAGCTAACAATTTTTTTCTTTCAGTCAACCCTTCTATTTCAAGGTCAAAAATTTATTTGACTTTTGTTTCAATAACAACGAGAGGAATAACAAAAGGAAACATGTGTAGTTATTTTTTCAAAAATACATATCAAAAGCAGTGATTCACAAAACATTCCGTTTTGCTCAAAAGATGACTAATAACTCTGCTCTCTTTTAGTTTTTGTCTTTGTGAAGATCTATAACTTCTTGTCTATTCAATTGCAATTATATGCATAACTTTAGCACAAACAAGATAAAATTGATACTTTATGGGTTTTGTTCTTTCTGGCATGGCTCCAAAACTCATCATAGAGAACCATTTGGAGGCAAAGGAACATTTTGCAACTTTTTATTGGCAGCAATAAGCAATTCAACCATCATATATTTATACAAAAAGTGGGAACACCCCTAAGTCAAAAGTTGATTCACAAATTTACCCATCAAAAGTTGAGTAAAAGCTTTGCCCATCAATCAAACAACTAGGGGGGGGGAATCAAGATGAGATGTCTTAGTCTATTGTATTTTTGGTGTAAGCAAGATTTAGTGGGGGAAGTAGATAGCTTTGTGGAGTTTATAAGTCACTTGTAAATTTTTGAAAGTTTGTGTTTTGGATTTCGAGTATAATGGCACCCCCTGGAGGTTTGTAAATCACACCTCATCAGTTTATTGATGAGTTCTTTTTTGTGAGTACAAAATTACCTATTTCAAAAAAAAAAAAAAAAGAGGCAAAGAAATCACCTAGTGTTTTTTATCACTGTTGGGGTTTAAACCTAAGACCTCATGATTCTCAACCCACTTTATTAACCTCTAGGTCAAACCCTTGGGTGCTCAAACACCTACTAATTTATATGATTTTTTTGTACAAAAACTGTTGACTTATCATTAATCACTATTATACTCTTCAACACCAATAGAGAATATAAGTTACTTCAAGTTAAATCTTACACATTTATTTTTTTCTAAAGAAGTCTCATTCGTTTTATTTCAAAGTCCACTACTATCTCCGTCAATTAAAGAAATTAATTCCCAATTGTCGTATCCTTCTTTTGGCTTTTTATTCCCCGTTACAATCTTATTCTTCTCCCCTTAGTCTCTTACCTATAAATGTTCATTTATTGCTACAATAAAGCTCTCAACATTCAGATTATAAATATATTTTCTCAGCTTCTATAACAATGATCATTGCATGGCCTGTTAAGGAAATCAAGTTTTCTGCATTCTTCATCAAAAAATCAAGTTTTCTGCATCTGAAAAGCTAAATTGTAAGCGAAAGGGTTTAAATTATGTATTATAGTAATGAGTACTTGGGATACTAGATCGACATATAGGCTTTAAAAACATATTTTTCACTTCTCATGGTGCGTCTGTATTTGGGGTTGTTACACTGTTTTTCAATTGTTAGTTCCTTGACCCCTGTTTTCCGGTAACTTCTTTAATTTTCTCTTGAAAGTTTGGAATCAATCAAAGTTCATATCTTAAATAAACCTTCTTCTATTTTTATTTTTTCAGATATAACATCTTATGGTATTTTAGGCTTTATTTCTATACCAACTGTACACTTGTGTTCTGATGAAGCTCCCTATGCAAGTACTTTCTCTCTATTATATTCTTTTCATATTTGTACCGAATTGGCGAATTCTCTCATCCTCCCTATCTCTCTGTCACCAAACACACCAAAGCAGTAAACTCCATGAAAAGCTCCATTGACAGCCATTAAAAAGTTCTGAAACTTTGTCTTCGAAAATCGAGTTATACAAAATTGTTATTTGCTTGGCTCAAGTGTTATTATAGACTATTGGGTATATCCCTTGGAGTTCATATGTCAATATTAAGGTGATTTGGTGAAGATTAAAGTTGGTTTTGAATGGATTTTCAGATTGAAACTCGAATAAAAAAAAGAACAATAAGTTGTATGTTATTTGCATGTCCAATGAATGAATGGACATACAGTGACATTGTGTTAAAGTTTAACGACTAATAAATTAATCTACATTAGCTCACCATTTAGTCATATGTTTTGAGGTTCATTACTTTACCATAAAAGAAGGAAATTTCATCACTTAAAATAAACATCATACTACTGATGGTTGCAAAGATTATTTACAATTGATAATACTATTGGTTGCGCCTCACTTAAATTTGTTAATTTATCCCTCTTATGTTACTTATCAAGTCTACCATTTAGTCTCAATATTTTGATCTCCTGGTCCAAGATAAGGTACATTAGATACATTGCATAATGTATACAGTTAAAATTTATCATTCCAACTTATCACAAGATTAACCAATTATATTCATGTGTTTCCCAGAGACTAGTTAGCTAAAATATTTCTGTAACAGCATACCCATCCGCCAACATAGCTTTTTTTTATTACTTCCTCTGTCACCCACAACACCATCAAAAATCAAACTACTCAATACCAGTTAAAAAAACAAAAAGCAATCCCACAATTCACATAACATATTACACAAGAAAAAAGATACACATCACAAGCAAATGGCTCACAGCCAATAATAATCAAAACAAAGATACACCTATGAACCATTCCAAACATCAAAAGATTTGATTTTTTTCCATAACCACAATGAATCAATCACCATATATCAAACAAAACATTATGTCTTTAACTTAAGCGGTATGTCAAGGCCACAACTCAAGAACCAATTTAAGTATATTATTCAAGACATTCTAAATAAACCCTACTTCTCATCAAACAAGAACAAACAGTAAATTACCAAAATATCAAAATAGCAAACGAGAAACATCAAGAATCAGTAATACGCACCTTAGAATCACTCATGTTGTGCAGAAAACAGCAGTGCCGGAACTGATTGTTGATTTCTGAATAATATAAGCTAAAGTTAACAACTTTACGGTGAACTTATGAAAAGTCAAGGATTGCTTTGAAACCCTTGTTGCTGCATCAATATGAGACATGAAATAGGAAGATACAAAGAGGGAGAAACAGGGCATTTAAGATTAGATGAAGAAAATCCAATAATGAACAGGAGAAGCATCGAAAAATCCCAATAAAAGTAGAACTCCAAGACCAATAAAGACAAGGATTGAAATAAATGAGGATTTTGGGTTTTTTCGTGAGTTTTGTGAATGTTTTAGGTCAGTGGCTTATAGGTTTCTTAGGTTTTTTTGGCTGCGGTCACTTTATATATGAGTTGCAAATTCCTGTTTCTCAATCGCTTAAACAATTGAAAAAATGAGAGTGTATGATATTAATTTATTTTTTTTAAAATGGATATAAATTTCATTCGTAAAGAAAAACTTTTGAATTTTGTGAGTAGAAACAATGTTTCACTTGAGATATAATTGAATTTTTAATGTATAATTTCATTTGTTCTTCCAATCAAACAAGTGACCAACGATTGTCGTCAAAACAAGAAGTATAGATTACAGACTTACAGGATTAGGTGGGAACTTGACAGGCCTCGCAATTATTAAGCTTTCAAAAGGGCGGCGTCTGACCACCTGCGTTTTGTGTAGAACTGAAAGCTCAATGCGGCCGACTTTAAATAGGTCAAGAAATTTATATTTACTGTTAATATTTGGAGCAAAATACTATTATTCAAGATTTTGCTCTTCATATTTAAGCTTATGAACGAGAGACATTCCATAAATGATTCAATTTGGCATTTTTGTAAAATCTTTCTTTTTAAATCTATTGAGTATAATTTTTTAAGGTGAAATGGTCTGGTGAACCCTTGTACTTATATAGGATTGTATTGTGGACCCTTCTACTTACCCTTCTGTCATTTGGACCCTTGAACCCATCCAAACCCAACATTTTAAACACTTTTTTTGATGTGGCATCCTATGTGGAAAGACTCCACATGGAGCGTGTGATACACACAAAGCAAGAGCGTGAGATGCCTTAAAAAGGCACTAACGATCATATTTTGACCTTTAAAGGCCATCTCTTCTACTTTATTTTCACTCAACATCATTATTGGACAAATTTGAGCTTTTTTCTCCTCTTTTTCTCGATCTTGTCTCTTTAAATTTTCTCTTTTATTTTTGGCGCCTTTATTTTTACCTTCGATCTACTCATCTCTTTTTTTGTATGTGATGCTATTGTATTTTTGTTGGTTTGATTTTGTTGGTCTTCACGATGACGGTTCGATGTTGCTACTGTGGAATATATGATGAACTAAAGACATCAAGAACACTAACTAATCCTGGAAGAATGTTTTGGGGTTGCCAAAAATATTCATCTGGTAATGGGTGTGGATTCTTCCGATGGGCTGCTGCAAATGATTCAACATGCCAAGAACAATACAACATCAAGAATTCATCAACGAGTTCAGGGCAAGGAAGACAAGCAAGACATGGAAGACAAGGAAGACAAGGATCAAACACTAGTATTGATATCACTGTTATTGTGATTGTTATTATTTGGTTTCTAGCCGTTATTTTTAAAATATATTCATTTGTACTAGGTGTTATTTGATAATGAAATGGAATAACAAAGACATTGGCCTCAATAGTGAACTGCATTTGCTTCAGAAATCTGAATAGCAACTTCATTCAAACACAAATTCATACAGAAAAACAAAGTCTTCACAATAGCAACTTAACACAAATTCATATAGGCGCCATTCATATACAAAAACAAAGTCTTCCTAATAGCAAAACCAAAATGGTTGGGATCAAGTCATTAATCAAAATAAAATTAGTTGGGATCAAGCCATGAAGCTAAACAAAGTGAAATCTAATATATGCCTTGAGTGCTTGGTGTGCCTTGAGTGCCTCCAGTGCTTCTGTAACTCTCCTCACGTAGCTGCCTTTGAGTAACTACAGCTCTTCCATTCCACCTTACTCCATTGGGTTTGTAACCAAGATCAATATTGGTAGGAGTTGAACTTGACAATGTTGCACTATGTAACACCCAATCAGTATTTTCAGACTGAGAAAACAACAAAAATCTTAACTTAAAAGATGAACTAATATTAATTAAAGTAATTAAATATGTTTAAATGATAAAATACATACCCTCTCAGTTACACTGCCACCTGATCTAAATAAGAGACCATAACCAGATGTCTTTGCTTTTTTTTGTCTTGGTCTCTTATATGCAAGAGTTGCACCATCTCTCAAAGTTGTGCTAGTCTTTCTTTTTTGGCTAGCTGCACTAAAAGTTGATTGTTGAGTACTTAATGGTCTCACATCACTTGGTGTAGCACTGGTAGGCCTTCCACCAGATGCCAAGACAATTGCAGGCCTCACACCACTTGATGAAGCATTTGTAGGCATTCTAGTACTTGGACCTGCATTTACACTTGACTGGCTTCCAATTGCAGCATTTGTTCCAGCAGTTGCAGCACTTGTTCCAACATCAACATTTGAAGTTGCAACATTTGTTTCAGTAGTTGCAGCACTTATGCCAGCAACAACATTTGTTTCAACAGTTGCAGCACTTGCAACACTTGTTCCAGCAGCAACATTTTTCTACAAACATATATTAAAGTCAAAAGTATAACAAAAATAAAATTCAGTAACAAAGAGACATTAAAGCACAACTTACCAGAGTTGGACATCCTTTAATTTCTTGTTATGTCCAAAAGTCTTACACACAAAATATTTCATTTTTCTTCCCTTCCTTGTAGCCTTTCCAAACTTCTTCTTAATTGGCTCATCACTATCTTTTCTCCTGTTTTTTCCTGGTCTTCCTGGCCTGGCTGTAATTTCAGGTAGTTTAATGGCTGGTCTCTCACTTTTTTACCACATCTTCATGTTTGTCATAGGTTGAATAAACCTATTATATGCTTTCAGGTGTGTTTCCTTCTTATACTAGTGATCAACAAATGACTTAACAACTCAATCTTTATAATGAATTGATGTAAGTGCATGGCCACAAGGAATTTCCTTTAATTGCCATGACCTACAACTACACACCTTCTTTTTTAGGTCAACAACATGTTTATATGGTGGATCATGAATCTCAAAGCCAAGATCACCATTAAACTTTACCTCACAATTATCTGCAATTTCAACATTTTTTCTAAGAATATCCATAGCCATTGGTGATACATCAATAATTCATTTTTCTGAAAATTCTCTCATTTGATTCATTCTTTCCATAACTTTGACTCTTATTTCCTCTAGCATAGTTGATTTGAACCTAGCACCTAAAATTCAACTGTTGAAAGTCTCACACATGTTGTTCTCAACCACATCACACTTGCTATGTTCGTTAAAATATTCCCTACACCATGCTTTTTTGTTATACTTTAACAAAGCTTCTACAATGCCTACTCCTAACTCACTCAAGTCATCAAGTTTGGACTGTAAAAGTACCTCAAATGATGCCCTGGAAACCTGCCATAATTTTCTTCTCCTTTCTTCACCCCTCCAGTCTTTCTTCCAGTTTGCCTATATATGCCTAGCACACCATCTAATTTCAGCATTTGGCAATACATCAATAAGTGCAAGATGAAGACCCTGTCAAACAAAGAACATTTGACATACAACAATGTTAAATATCAATTACTCCAGAAATGAAAGACTAAATTTAACAAATAATATAGTAATACTTTCTGCATATCAGACATCACTGTTAGTCCTTCACCTTCTGTAAGTTCCAAATCACGTTTGATGCACTTGAGAAACCAAGACCATGTGTCCTTGGTTTCTTTATCAACTACTGCCCATGTTATAGGGTACATCTGATTATTTCCATCTTTGGAAATGCAAGATAACAGTTCACCTTTACATACACTTTTAAGAAAGGCACCATCTAAATCAATAATTCTTCTATACCCTTTTTTTCATCCACTTTTTAAGGAACCAAGATAAATATAGATACTCATAAACATCTCTTTTCCTGGAATTGTGTTCTTGGATGTCCTAATGGATACAGTAGTTTCAGGATTTGTGGTTTTTAATTGCTCAGCATAATCATACAACCTAGCAAACTCTTCTCTGAAATCTCTCATATGTTCATTCATAACTCTCAGTTTTGCCTTTCTATAGCTTGTCTTACTAACATACAAACCATACTGCTTTTGTATCAAAGACTGAATCTGATATAGTTTGATGGTAGGCTCACTCATAATCCCCTCCTTGTAATGTTTACTAATCCAAATGGGGGTACACAATTTGTTTCTTATCCTTTTAAAACACCCGTGGACAGGAAAATATGTTTTAACACGGAAGTTTTCAGTGTTACCATCAACACTTTCAAGAATATGCCAAAGACAACCCTTTTTCTTACACTTTGCCCTTATCATTTCCTTCTCATTAGGTTTTAACTTAATATTAACACCCTTCTTAATAGAGTAAGTTTGCAGTGCCTCCCTGAACTCAATATGATTCAAAAAATCATATACAATTGAAATAAAACCTTTTTAGCAGTTGGGTCAAAGTAGATCTTTGTACTTTCCTTCCTAGGTGCTGGATCTACAATTTCATCATTCTCAACAGGATCCCCTTCATCACTAATGTCACTACTAGGATCTGAGCTATCAAAATAAGGGTCATCACCACCCAGATTACCTTCAAATCTCCCTCTCATCTCCTTATAAATGTCTTCAAAACCAGCATCTATACCTATAGGACCAGATGGTATCTCATCTAGATTTATTCTATCAGTCTTCTTTTTAACTTGTTCTTGAATGTTAGACTGCCTAGCTTGAAGCAACTCTTCATCCAAATCACTCAAATCATCAATATTTTCATCAATATTATAGAGTGAATCAGAATCAGAATGTTCTTCAACTCTAGGGGCAGGGGCTTGTTCTTTAACTAAATGGGACTGCTCTTCAACTAAAGGGGACTGATTTTGGTTTAAATTCCTATTTTCATTTTCATCAAATGGTTGAGATGAAGACACGTCATTCCTATCTATTTGTGGGGAGGATGATATATCATCCCTATTTTTGTGTGAGGAAGAGGACACATTAGCATCATTTTTTTGTGGAGATGGGGACACACCAGCATTGGTGCTAGGCAATACAAGTATCTCCTCAACAACTAAAGGTATACTAATGGGATGTACAACATATACATCAACAAAATCAACACCCTTCAAACCATTAAGAAAGTTTAAAGCATCAAAATCAGTATTTAACATGTAAAAAGTACCCTTCTTGTTGACTCTACATCCAAATGTCTCAACATTTTCAACACCCAATTTCAGTGCTATTTTATGAAACAACATACTATGCAACTCATCTACATCTATATTAATCTTTTCAACACTAGTGATTCCATTGGCATACCTTAAAGTAGGATCAGATACAAAACAGCCCCCATAGTGAAATTGAAGTGTCACTATAGTTAAAGTCATTACCTTACAATGCTTGTAAAGTCAAAAGAAAAACAACTACAGTTAAAGCCATAAACTTACCATGACTGTAACACATAAAGCCCTATTTTTTTAAGGAAATACTATCAATACCCAATCCTTATAATGAATTGTTGTAACAGTTAAAGCCATTAACTTACCATGACTGTAATTGTTGTAACAATGGACCACTAACACTATCAATACCCAAGACAATTGACCAGAAAGAAAATATTAATTTTAGTCGAAATTGGGATTTTATGAATAAACCCTAGAATCTACTCGAATTCACGAAATATGTCATTGAAGACACTCGAAGTCATACATCAACTAAGAAAGCATATTACACCCAAACCAAAGTAAAATCCCCAAAAAAAAATCAGAAAATCGAATGACAATCGACCCTAAAATCAAACAGATACGCACGAGAAAATGAAAAAAATCAGAACTAACACAAAAGGCAAGAACTTACAACGAAAATCGGAGTGGAACTAAGCTTCAACTGAGCAAAGGTTTGAAAAATCACAGACGAACGTGTACGTGTTAGTGAAGAAATCGCGGAGAGGAGAAGAGGAGAAGTGGAAAAGTCGCGAAGGTTTGGAAAATTTCGCCAGGTTGGACTATTCTTACTTTCACATGACTCATTTGCCACGTGGAATATAATATCATACGTGAATTAATTATTTTTTCTTTTTGGCCAACGTGTACGTATTTGTGCAACATAATTGTAAGCACCATCAATTTGGACATACAAGTAAGGGTTGGATGGATTTTTATTTTGGGATGTGAGCTCAGAAAATTTCTCTAATTAAAATAAAAATTTCTAAGGAAATCTTATATTAATATAAAAACCCACAAAATTCAACTTGTTACTAAATTTTTAAAAAGTAAAAAAATTTAAAACTTAAATATTTTATTCTTAGTCCTAATTTTATTCCTTCTTTTCGTCATTCACCAGATAAAGGAGAAAATTAATCAATATGCAAATTACAAAGTAAAATACGCATCATTTTTCATCACTTATTCTTGTAAGATACTTTTGATGGTAGGTTCCTTCTTCATTTTTTTTTTCAAGTTAATTTATAAATTTCTATTTAATTTTTAAAAAAAGTCTAATAGTTTTTTAGATGAGCAGTTTTGATTAGTTTTTTAGTCAATTGTTTTTATTTTGATTGACGTTTTAAGATGAAGCACTTTTATATACATGTACAGTTAAAGATGATACTTTTATCCAGGTAGAGGAGATGGTCGTTTGACAGGTCATAATAAAAATATAATCACTACATTTAGCAATATTTTTTATTTAATTTTTATTTTTATTTTAAACTCTAATTTTATTCTTTCTCTTTGTCTTTCACCAAGGAGAAAAATAATCAATATGCAAATTACAAAGTGAAAAATGCATCATTCTTCATCACTTATTCTGATAGGATACTTCTAATTGTATGTTCCTTGTTTATTTTTAAAAAAAGTTAATTCTATTTAATTTTAGAAAAAAGTCTAATAGCTTTTTTAAATTAGCAGTTGATTAGTTTTTTTAGTCAATTATTTTATTTTTATTAGTGTTCTAATATGATGCGCTTGATGTACATGTACAGTTGATTTTATATTTTCTTGAATTTTTATGATATTTATTGATGACTCAGGTATTTGCAAATATTATCTATGTCATCAAATTTTAGAAACATATACTTTTAAATGTTACAATTTCCTTTAGAAATCATAATCAAATTCCTCGGTTGATTTTATATTTTCTTGAATTTTTATGATATTTATTGATGACTCAGGTATTTGCAAATATTATCTATGTCATCAAATTTTAGAAACATATACTTTTAAATGTTACAATTTCCTTTAGAAATCATAATCAAATTCCTCGGTTGATTTTATATTTTCTTGAATTTTTATGATATTTATTGATGACTCAGGTATTTGCAAATATTATCTATGTCATCAAATTTTAGAAACATATACTTTTAAATGTTACAATTTCCTTTAGAAATCATAATCAAATTCCTCGGTTGATTTTATATTTTCTTGAATTTTTATGATATTTATTGATGACTCAGGTATTTGCAAATATTATCTATGTCATCAAATTTTAGAAACATATACTTT
>JAJOOO010002616.1:0-25092 GCA_029582685.1 Solanum piurae
GTGTGTGGGGTGTATAGCTACGTTATGGCCATACTGGCCTATGTGGTTGGTTTGCTGAAGCTTGTGAGCTGTTTGATGTATTGTATTGATATATACCTGCTTTTAGTTTTGGTATAGATATCATGGTGGCCTCGACGGCCCAATCAGGACTTCTGTGCTAGTTGGCTATTTATTTATATGATATCCTGGGAGTAGCTGTTTCTTTTATAGATCAGTTAGCAGGGGCCTTGCCAGCCGATGGCTTAATTTTAAGCCGAGATATACTTATTTGATTTCTTGATTGCGTGTGGCTACCATGCGATAGTAGCAAATGGTTCAGCAGGGTCGGCTCGGGCCTGAGTTTTGGCATTAGGAGCCAGTTGCGCCCCTTGAGTTTGGGGTGTGACAGTAAACCTCAAAATTGGACTGGAAGACTCAGCAACAACATAAAAGACATTCTATATCAAACTCGACATTTCGGATCTACCAAGCTGATGGAACTTTAAGCCGAGTTTGTTTACCAAGAATATTGACAAAAGTCACACCTTGTTCTAAGCTTTAATGTTAAATGCCTAATGGCACAAACTAATATAGGAAGCCTTGTGGCCCAAACCAATCATGCCTCAGGCTTAAAGTGGTCCTTCAAGAGTTGATGAATTCGTCAGAATCACATTACCGATGAGTGGGAAATTTCCACGTATTTAAGGCTATTTTCTTATGATTTTGTGGTACTCAAGTAGAGAAAGAGTCTTATTATTCAATGAATTGTGTTGATTCCGAGTATTTGTTTCTTGAAAGGAACATGATGGAAAGGAGTTGAAAAAGGAGCTACACTTGCAGAAAAATTATCTCTGAGGTTGCTCTTGCGAATAGAAGTTCTCTTCTCTAAGATGGTCAGCTAAAGTCAATTGGTCTCCTAAGAGACCAGGCAAGGTTCACTTTTTCGAAGGAGCCAAGAAACGCATGGTTTGCTATAGTGATAGCTTTTTCACTTTTGCAAACGTCCAGCCGATTTCGCAAGGCCTGGATATCTAGACAACGGTAGAATTGAAATTTTATGAATTTTGAACCTAAATACTCACAAACGATTGAGGAGAAACATTCTTGCACTATTCAATTATTTATCATTATTAAATTATATCTTTTAGTTTAGCACAAAATATTGTTGTAGAACTCATAGTATTGAAATTAAATAGTATTGAGTTGAGACTTTAAAGTCAAGTAGCCTCATTATTCATCTTTTGGATTGAAGATTGTGTTCTTCACAGTAATATTTCATATCATTTCTTCTTTCCCTTGCTTTATATTGCATGAACTATGGGTGTAATTCCTTATTGAAATTGGGGTTTGGTGCTAGAAATAGACAATTCCTTTGGATCTTTGATTTCTCATTCTATTGCTTTTATTTTTGATTCCATGCTTTTATTCATGAAATGGGTTTTGTCTAATTTTCATGTTTTCATGTATAATTGGAGAGTGCACGCTCAAATCTAGCTTAGATCTTAGTGGGTTGCTCGAAAGAGAATTTGTGAAGTGGAGAATTAGATTGATAATTGCATTTTAGCGTTGAATCTTGAGGGTGCTCGGATGAGAGATTTAGGTTTTCATTGTTTAATGCAAATCTTGCTTGAAAAAGAGGTCTAAATTATGGTATTCGGTTTTTTGTTATAATACATGATTGAGATAGAAAATAGATAACATCATATAGCACAATGAGATAAAAATAAGATTTGTGTTGTTGAAGATGACCTAGCCTACCTATGATTTAATTAGCAGGTCTTGAGATTGCAATGGATCATTTATTGAGGGTTGAATTCCAAATTTCCCAATTCCCAGCTTTCCCTTGCTTGATTTTTTCTTTTTCCATTCTTAATTTGGTTACCTTCACCAACCATATTTTGATAATTATGTATTATGAAGTTTAGATTCAAACTAGTAGCTTGTATTTCTTTGTCTTTACAACTGCTGATAAATTGTTCCTTTTGGGGTTTGACCACGGCTTTATTGTTTGGTATTTTTATTACTAACAACCTGTTACTCTTAAAATTATTTTGAGGGAAATTTGAGTGCTATCAAAATTTGTGCCATTGATGGGGAACCATTAGGCGTATTGAATTGATTAAGGATTTATAGTTTAGTTGTTTCCATCTACATATTGAATAGTTATATTTACCTTCTTTTTTATTTGCTTCTATGGCTTCATGTGATAACAATAAAATTGTTGGGCTCGTAAGCCCTATGAGGATAAACCATTGCCTTGTCTTGAAGAAAAATGGGTTGAGATGATCATTTATGAGCAATTGGGTATATGCAACCATTTCAATCCAATAACATTCCAAGATATCGGAATCACTCACTTGGAGACCATTGATTATGAAACTCAATGCTCAAATGGCCTCTTGAGCTTCTTACTCTTGCCTAATGCTCCAAAGAGAGAAAATAATTTGAAGTTGGGTAAGAAATTCAAGTCATCAAAGTGGAGATATCGAGAGAAACACTTGATGCTCTCATGTACTACCCATGATCTTTGGAAAGAAAATGATCTATAGTTGGGGAGAAGGTTCATTGCCTCGAAGTGGAAATACGAAGGGTGATGTAACACGCGTCGTACCTCGATGATAATAAAATTTCTTGATGGGAGGCAACCCATAAGTATGTAAATAAATTAAATTCATAGTTTAATTTTGACTTTTTGAATTTAGGTTAGATTAGACTTTTATTTTGACAAATCCTCATGATTTTAATGTGTTTGGAGTTGATTTGAATAGGTTTGGATACAAGTATCTTTAAGTAAATGATATTCAGGGCTGAAACCCCTTTAAAATATGACATGGAGAATTTTTTAGGGCCCAGGCTCACCCAAAAAGGCTGGGCGGATCACATAATGGGCATTGAGCTCGTCGATATGGATAGAAAGTGACCATAAAAAATTGGCCTATGAAGTTGCAAAAGCGAGAAGTGGTTCTCTTAAGTGAAGATTGCGAAGCGAAAACCTCGCGCTAAAGCAAACATCACTAAAGCAGAGGGGCGCTCAATAAAGAGAACCCCACCCTTTAATGAAAAGTCTCAAAAGTGACCAAAACGTCGCTTAAGCAAGACTAAGGCTATCAAAAGTCAAAATGCAGAACACAAACGGTCAGAAAACAAAAATAAATGGTCCAACTTCTTGCTTTCTTCCCCTTCTCTCTCGAATCTACTCCAAAACTCTTTTTCTTGATTGTGAAAGCACAGTCTAGTATGTCTTTCTCACTTTTACCGTCTTACGAAGGTAATTTTTTCTTGGATTCCTTTTTCTTTGTAGAAAGTAGGTCGATGTGACAACTTCTCAACTTGGGGGGTTAACATATTATGTGAGTTGGCCAAATCTTGCTTGATATTTTTTGATTTTACGTGTGTGGGTTGATTTATTGTATTTGGGGAAGTCTTGAGTAACCATTTAATGATCAAAATGATGAATAAATAGGTTTGCCCACCATGTGTTTGATAAAATGTCCTTGAAAATTCAAAATTAATTTCAGAAGTTTTTGTTGTGAATTTATTGAGTTCTCGAACTGCTTGTTTGATAATTGTTGGAATTAAACCCTTGGAAATTAATTTTGGTGCGAAAAAAGGTGAAAAAGATTTTGTTGTTCATGTTAAGGAAGTAACTGGTCGTGAAACCAACCACGCTATCCCAAAATCGATCTTCACTTTAGTGATCCCTCTTATCTTTTGCGATTTACACATTAGAAGCCCCCTGGTCATTTTGTGATGTTTTCTTAAGGGAACATGGTCTGGATTTAGTGAGATATACACCCTATTACTACCAGTGTTCAATCCTTCATCTTGTTTCTAACCATTTTCTTTTACTTCTACCAATAGAATAACATTGCTTAACATATGTTTCTTACACCTCCATGCTATGATGATTTTCATTTTTCTATGAAGTCAAGAATGACACAACAACTTTGTTTTGAAGATGAAGTTGTGGTTGACTATGAACAACATCGATTTGTATCTCTCCTAGCTCAAGAGAACTAATATGTTGATCTGATCAGGAAGAAATTGCTCCTTTAGAGAGGCATTAAACTTTATAAGGTTGTTGAGATTGTTCCAAACTTCTATAAAGGTTGTAGAACTTTGGATGGATTTGCTTCATTGTTGAACCATGCAAGGTTCTGGAGTAATGGGTGAGGAAATTATATGCAAACCTCATGGAGACCAACATGTCGACAAGGTTGATAACTATTCAGGGCAAAGTCGTTTAATATGAAATGAAAGGAATAAATGCATGCAATAGGTTTCTAGATCACGACATTCAGGCCTTCAAGGCTAAGGATTGTAATTCAGGCACTTCGCTAGAATCAAAGCTATGCCCGGTAAAAAAATTACCATGGGCTAATACAAAATTCGAAATTATATGCTCAGATTTTATGGCCGAAGCTAGAACATGGATGTAATTTGTGTGCATTGTGGGCACTGATTGTGGCTTGTGTACTTGATGACATGCCTTTGAATGTGGGACACTTGATAGTGAATGAGTTCCAAAAATCCAACCTCCATATAGCCTCGTCATCTTTGTCCCTTCTTTGATCACAGAGTTAGGCAAACCGGCTGAAGTGAAAGTGTACCCGACTAATACTCGGGTGGAACCAAAAAATCAAATATTTCCCCTTAAGATGCGAGGTAAAGGCACTGTGGTCAAAATCAAGAATAGGAAGATTGATTTAGGGAAATCAAGAAAAATCACGTGGTCCCAACACCAAGGAAGGGAACCTAACTAAAGAAACACTCGTAAGAAGAAGCTATAAAAGCTAAGTGTCAATCTAAACTCATTCCAAGGACTTAATTGCAATGACTACCCAAAAAATAAAGGGGAAACAACCCCTAAGAGATAAATAACACTAAACAAATGCCTAAAAGAGGAAACGCCAACCTAAACTAAGGATTGCACAAATAGAAACTAGTGTAAGGCACAAACGGGAATCAAAAAATAAGGATAAGGAAGATAATCCTAACCCTTAACACACAATCCCAAATCACATCCAACAAAATGGAAAACATTATCTAAGAAATTTCAATGTAAGAATAAGTAGAGCTACCTCAAAGTAAAACACACGCGCTCCAAAACTACTAAACTTGAGCTCTCCTCTTCAAAAAACTTCTGAGCACTAACATGCTAGCAATTTTTTTATCACAACGTCAATATGGACATTTAGACATAAAATTTGCAATAATTAGAGAAAGACCCAAAAATTGAGTCAAAATAAGAAAGTGGGACTCACATTAGGAATCCAAGAAATGACTCGGCCAAAAGGTCCTAAAAAGCTAAAGGAATTTGTACCCCAAAAATGGGCACAATCTAAGCTCGAAAAAGGGATAAAATAGTCTATGAAATAAAACAAGAGAAAAGTCACCGAAAAAATACTTGGGTAGCCCCTTTCGGGCAGTTACCTCTTCTTAAAGCTCGCCACACTTCCCCGATTCCTCCAACACGTCACCACTCTAAAACCCAAATCATTGCAACTGAAATCGCCTAATTTGGAGCTCTCAAAATCATCTTTCAAAAAATAGGAATAAAGCTATAAAAATGGGTTATTAGTCATAATTGAAAGTCTAGTCAGCTGACCCTCACGAACACGACTGGTCATTCAGCAGGGAATCACAAATGCAACTGCTTCACATGAATGCCAAAGGCTGCTACCATCAACAAATGCGGCCCCTTTGTGTGCGAATGCGCTGGCTTGGGTTCCTAGACTCCACAAACCCAAGGCAAAACCCTGAGCTGCAACAGCTACTAGCACATCAACTGATGTGCTAAACTCTGAATTCCTGATGGGGTGTTGTGCATTCATTCGGAACCCCACATGCACAAACAACATATGCTACATTATTGGATTCTAGGGTCGCTGAGAGTGAGGGAGAGAGAACAGTATGGGTTGAAAGGGGAATTGTGTTGGGTATGCGGTGGTTGGGCCGGGTTAAATCCAAAAAAGGGCTCTAATCGAAGATCCAAAGGATCAGGTCCTTTGATTTGGATTTCTATCAAATTCAAATTTGATATAACGGGAATGAGACGAATTATAATCTCAACTAATTACTCAAGCTTCTTAACTTTAACAACACAAAAATAATTGTTTCGATAAGAAAGATTCTAATTAAATTGCGATCAGTTTTAAAGGAAATAAGATGTGTATTTAATTAAAACTCTATTTTTGGTAAAATGATTTTCCAAATATTTATTAAACTTGAAAATTATATAAATATATATATTTTAAGTATATAAAGATATATTTTATAGGGAAATTTGCAAAATTTCCTTGAAAATAATTTTGAAAGTATTTTTTATTTTTGAAAACAATTATTGAAGAAGCTTAAAAATTAATTAAATTGTGGAGGGTCAAAATTGGTTGTCAACAACAATCACACACATATCCCCTTCACCCGCTTTAGTTAGGGTAGAAAATGTGTTCCCCGCCTTGTATTATTTTTAACTTAACGTTGACGTATTAAATTGATCAGCTCTTGAAGTAAAGTACAGTCGAAAGAGATCTGTATTCTTATTATAGTGAAATAAACTATGAGCTGACTTAATTTTTGAAGTCTATTGGTCAAAAATATAATTGAGTTGGTTTGTTAATCTAAATATCCTTTTAAAGTTTTTAATTTTTTTTTATGTGCATGAACATTGTGTTGGTATACCAAGATGAGTTGTAGTGCAATGGTGAGATTTTTTCACCCTTAATCATAGACCTCGTGTTCAAGACTTGGATATTGAGTACATTTTGTTGGGAGCGCCACTGCCAATAGGAATGTAGTGCATGATTCAGATTTAGTCGGGGCTCCAATGAGGACTTCGAACACCAGATGAAAACCACAAAAAAGACACGTGTTTGTATAGCATTAAAAAAATGCATTTTTACTTTCATTATTTTGATCCATAATTCTTCTAATGTTTTTATCCTTATAAGTTTTTATAGATGATCAACCCATCTATAGTTACATTTAAAGAAAATCAATCGAAAAAAGACGTTCAATCTCTATATTAATAAATATGAATATTACATAACTTGATATATACACGTGCAACACACATGCTGAAAAACTAGTACAACATAAAATCAAAATCATATGTCTAAATAAAATTTCAACTTCATCTCATAATTTCATATCACATAGCCAAAGGGGCTCCATCCAAAGTTTTAGGTCAAATTTGAGTTTAATATGGGTAAAGCCCAATAATAAGGGTAAATTTGGTAATATTCTACCATTGTTGAAACCCTAATTCGTCCCGTGTTTTTGCTATATAAAGACGCTTCATTCTCTCTCATTCAAGCAACACAGTAAGTTCGACTCTCCTTAAACAGTAAGGATTTGAGCTTAATTTTCTGGTTTTTTCTTTTATCTATTTTTTATTGTTTTATTTAAAAGAATTTATTGATTTGGAGAAACAAAGATCGAGACTTGTATTTATCTTTCGAATTCTGTATTTACTTTAGTGGCTTGTACACGTGACAACCAGGTTTTGGGGTATTATTTAGAATGAATAAGTTATCCGCTTTTGTCTTGTTTTTGCTTTATTGTTTTCCACATTTCTTTCGTTTTCATTGGGTTGAGGCTGACTTGTTTAGGTGGGAAAAGACAAGTGTCATCACATCCATTTATGAAAAAGAAAAACTCGTTTAGAAATATTTTTAACTTAATAATTTATCCGAGTTAAGAAACCTTGAATAGGAAGAACTTCGTCTAAGGATTCAACTAAATTGATTAAAATTAAAAAGTTAGCATTTCCAAATAATAAGAACAGGAAACAGAATAACAAAAGTTAATAACAAGAATCTAGGCCCTTGGCTTAAACGCTCCTTGCTGCTGCTACCATGTTCAGATTTCTGCCCATTTGGTTTGAACCCAAAAACACTCTCATTTCAGCCTTTTGAGCTGCTGTTGCTGCTGGTTACATGGATTTTAACCCATAATTTTAGCTTCCCTTTCAATCGGCTTAAAGAAGGTTGACTCGGAGAGAGGAGAATGCAAGAGATGGGGAGGCCAAGTAGACTCAAACCGGATGGTTCATGCCAAATAAAGTAAGAGAGAAAGGGTAAGCAGATATCTTATACAAGTAATCATATCTAAATAACAATACATTTTGCTATCAAACAATGCAAACATCTAACATATATAATTAAAAAAACTCTCTATTTGAAATGGACATAGAACTTGAGCAATCTCCATTTAAGTTAAAGAAAAGATTAATGGAGAACTCTAAGGTATCATTTTATAATACACAATAAGAGATAACAGTTATAGAATGGGAAAGGAGCTAACTAAAGAAGATTAATGAAAATAATTTCCAAAGAAGAGTAGGTAAAGAAGTGATAACACAATTTTAATGAAATAAAGTGCACCCAAAACAACAAGATAGAATCAGAAAGCTACTGAATTGCCAAGAAACATTAGACAAGGAGATACAATACACTAATTTGAACACCATACTTAAAGCCGAATTCAGATCATATAAAGGTCACTGATAAGTAAAATAGGAATAACTTACATAATAGAGTTCAAATATGAAAACTTAACCTTGAACTAGTTCAAATACGAGGCAAGAACATGTTAACATACTTCAATGCTTAGGACAGTTAACTTGAAGAGTATGAAAGAGAAATTAATATTACTTAATGCACATAAATGACCAGGGAGAAGAAATTAACCATATGTCGAGCTTGAGCAAAATATGCAAACTTGTTTAAAGATAGGGAATATGCCTAACTATGATCAGCAAAAGAGAGAACTAGCAACTAATACAAACTTAAAACCAGTCCCACATCTGCTTCTCTAAACAGACACGAAAATTATTGAAATTAGTGAAAAATAAGCTCTATCGAAGACAAAAGAGATAGACTTTTATACATTTTGCAGGTTTAAAGCATAATGAATTTCTGAATCAGTCGTATACTTGAACGAATAGATGTAGAAACAATACATTCAAACCAACAAACCATAAAATTTAAAAAGAAACCCAAATGATGGCAAAGAAAAGCAAATTACTCAAAATAATATTTAAATCTTACGAAACCAGAGAGGTTAGCAGGGAAAGGGACGTGAACTTATGTTCTATACTATACAAGAAACAAATTTTAAACTAAATAATACGCCAAGATTAATTCGCGAGAGATTACGGGATCACATACCCACATAGAGGTGCTAGGATAAAAGACTTTATGCTTTACAAACATATATAAAAAAAAAAAAAAAGGTAAGCTAAATCTATGAACTGGACTGAATGTAAACATTAGGAAAATTGGTAATACTCTACTAATAAGCGGAGATCCAAACACATATGGCCAAACATGTAAATGAAGGTTTAAACACATAAAGGATTAGATAATCAAGGAAAATATTTTATTTATAAACTTAAAAGTTCTATATATTTTTGTATATTTGTATGTAATGAAAATAACAGTAATATCCCTAATTATAAAAGTAAAAACCAAAATAAATTAGGACTACAAATTACTCTAACTAACAAATCCTAATTAAACATAAATAAGTAAATACTATAAATAACAAATCCTAATAAACTTAGAATTCCTACTCCAACTTTGAATTATTTTTTCAAACATTCTCCCGTAATTCAAAGTTGTATACTCTTGTATTTTTCTTCTTGTTATAGTAGTTGTGTTGAGTACTTCTCTTCAATCTTCAATTATTGGTGTAATTCTCTCAAATCTCTCAATTGTTGGAGTACTTCTCTTTAATCTTAAATTGTTGAAGTATTACTGTTCAGTTCTCTTTTTTTTCGTGGTTGTGTTGAAGCACTTCCTCTCCAACTTCCAAGTGTTGGAGCACTTTCTCTCCAACTCTCGTTGATGCCCTTCTCATCAACTCCATTCTTTTCTTTTTGTATTTTTTTTGGTGTTGGAGCACTCTTTCTCTCCAACCCTCGTTGATGCACTTTCTCTCCAACTCTCGTTGATGCCCTTCCCATCAACTCCATTCTTTTCTTTTTGTATTTTTTTTGGTGTTGAAGCACTCTTTCTCTCCAACCCTCGTTGATGCCATTCTTTTAAATCTGTAATATTTTTGTAAGTCTTTTCTATTAGCACATTTTTCATGCATATATCATTCGTCCGACGTTTGTCAAAATTATTGGCCAGACTGGCAGCATATATTGGTCATAGAGGCCCGTCGGCACTGAAAACTCTTAGAACTTTTACCAAGATCGTAGAATGACATGACCCAAGGTACCCCTAAGTGTAACATGGCGTATAAGACCCGGAGAGGCCCCATACAAGCCACTTAGAATTCATAACATAAGATGTAGAATGAAAAGAGGTAAAGAACAACATTTCAAGTCCAAATCATTTTATAAAAGTAAAGCAAAAGTCTAAACACTTATCTCATTAGTCATCTACTACTAAAGAAAGAAATTGGGCCTAGCCTACATGTCCAAAACTAAAAGTAAGAAAGAAAATTGAAAACAATGAAAATTCGTCCTCGAAGCATGATGACTCGCCAAAGCTGTGAATCTCTCAAATCAACCTCTAGCCACGAAACTGAGAACCCTGACTGTCGGACCCTATATTTGGGGAAATAAAGGCAAGAGTATATGTTAGTACAATCACGTACCAAGTATGATAGCTGATGAGTCCACAAATTGGACTCATTTAGGGCTATGTTTTGGTAGAATTAGTGTCCTCAAATGCATATTTTGTCTCAATATATGATGAAAACCCTTTAGTTTCAGTATTTGGAGTTTGAGGGAAAGCATGGACACTACTTAGCAAAAAGGAACAAAAATAGCTGAAAGAAAGAAGAAATGAAGATCTGAGAATCGCCGAACCCGTTCGGCGAGTCGCCAAAAGGTCTTATCCTCGCCTTTTGTTCCAGTGTGCTGAGCCCTGAAGGAAGAGATCAAATCGGTGGTGAAAAGGAGCAGTTGACGTGTCGCCGAGGAGTTCCGTGAAGCTGTACTATGTCGACCAATGATCTAAAACACGACGATGCTGAAGACTAACGCAAGACAGCGATGAACTATACCAAAGGGTGGATCGTCGAGTTGATCGGCGATCCCGACTAACTTTGTCGAGTGATCCTTCGCAACACATTTTTTGAAGACTATAATTACTAGTTGAAGTTTTGTGGCTTAGTATCAGAGTAGAAATTATTATTATCAAGTTTTATTATTAAGTTTTATACCAGACTTAGAATATTCTCTCTAAGCTTGGAGAGGGTTTTGAAGAACTTTAAGATTCAAAGGGTTTCAACTTCAAAATTTTGGACTTGGGTCTTGTGTATTCTTCACTCTTGGTTTGTTTTAAGACGTAATCTTGCATACCCATTGATGGAAACTGATATTGGTATACATTTTTACCTCTTTTACATGTGTAGCAAAAACCTCAATTCTTGGGGTGTGATTTTGTGAATATGGGTTAGATTAGTTGTTGGATCTTGCTTGCTGATAGTTTACTTGTTGTTTAGATGTGATTTCGTTTAGTAGTTGTGTTGGAACTTAATGAAATTGTAGTTGCAAATACGATTTCACCTTTGTGTTTTCTGCTTGCTCGAGAGAGAGAGGTCGTAAAACTAAGACTACTAAATTGATGGCTGGTGGGAGTGGGTCTACATGAGGTTCAGCTCGAGAGAGTGAACCCTAGTCCTTCTCCCACACACTCAGCTCGAGAGAGTGAGTGGGCTAAGGCGGAGGTTGTTCTTCATAGGGCAAGTGGGTGTCCGAGAGGAACCCATTTGATTCGGGGTAAGTTGCTCGAGAGAGAATTTACCCCACTATAATCTAGCCTAGTCACAAATATTCAACGGATTTACTATCAAAAGCATGTACCCAATAGTCTAGTCTAACCCGTATTCCTATCACATCCCAAGAATCCCATCTCCGCGTCTATATCTCTCTTTATATTTGTTGATTTTGTTGTTTATTTGCTTACAAACCCCCATTGATAATTAACACTCGTGTCAAACCTTTTAATTTGTCATGTCTACATTCGATAAAGTCTTTAGCTACGGCTAGCTTTAGCATTTTTGCGCTTAACCACTAATTTTCAGGAACCGCTCCCTTGGGACTCGACCCCAACCTTTGGTTGGGTTACTTTACTATTGTACGATCATAGACACTTGCATTAGAAGTTGTGTCTTGATTACGCAATCATCAATAGCCATGCATATAAACATTTAAATCATGCTAAAATAGGACATTTTCATGAGCATGCAATGATAAAGCTAAACCATGAAACTTGAGAGTTAGAAAGCATAAGTCATAAGACATGATCAATGAAAGTGAATGTCATCTTGAAACATACTTATGATACTTCTTGAAGTAAACTTGGTACTTCATAACTTTACTTGATTGTGGGAAATAGCCTTAACTGACATATAAGACCTTGTGAGCTAGCAACATGAAATTTGTTGTCTACCCCACACCGAAAAGAGATGTCCTACTTGCCACGGTAAGGACCATGAACTTCTAGCTATTGTTGATCCCCTAGCTAATGTCTATCTAGACACTCCTATGTTGGCACATAGTTATGGGATATGGATAATCTCCACTTGTCCAATCAGTACTAAGCTGAACTTCCACGGAATATTTCTTAATCCTATTCATCTTAGATCACAAAGGAACATGGGTAATCGCCTCTTGTCCTTACATCATGTGACATGGGTAATCGCCTCTTGTCTTTATATCGTATGACATGGGTAATCAGCTCTTAACTTTCAATTTGAGAGCATGGGTAATTTCCTCTTGCCTCATCATTAGAATAACTTCTTAACATTGGTTCATTTTAGGTGAGAAGACCTTTCAAACTTAAGAACCCTTATTACGTGAGAAATTCTTTCACAATCATGATTTCATGTGTGTATGAGAAATTCTTTCAACAACACAAGAACAATAACATTATTGATACTTCACTCTCAAAGCATCCTTACAACATTTACATCAATTTCATAAGAACATGCATAATTCCATAATTCACCTTTCAAGGTTCAAAACCCACATTCAATCATCAACGTCTAGAAAACATAAGTTAGACATGGGTTCATAGAAATTCATCATAAATTCATATAATTATATCAATTCATGCTTGATTTCATAAAACTTTTCTTTCATAATCCAAGACCCACATTGTATGCTCATAACTTGGAAAACATGGGAATTTCATGGGTTCATGGGGAATCACCATAAAATCATGAGATTAACTTTATTCATGCAATCATAGATTTTAAATCAATCAATTAGATCAATAATTAGGAGAACACATAACATACAAGATAACCTTAACTCAATTGGGGAATTCTAACTTTGAAAATAGGAGTATTTGGGAACTCCATGGATGAAAACTATCATACCTTGATGCCAATTGCTTAACTTCAATGATGGAGTTGGATACTTGTCTTGCAAACCCTAGCTTGGACCCTTCTTCTTCAAGCATTCTAGAGAGAAAAATATTTGGGAGGAAGACTTGTTCTTCTTTTGTGAATTTGAGAGAATGATTTTCAATTGGGAAATTTTGGAGTTAAAACACTTATATAGAGGTTTTGGTGAAGGGTAAAACGACATAGTATTAGACTAGACTAATTAGGAAAACACCCAAAAAGCCCCTGAAACTAATAACAGATGACGGCCTAACCGATGATCCATTGGTTGAACCACGGACGGTCCTGTTGGGGGCGTCATTTGGATCAGAGACCACTAACTTTGGTCCTCTAACAACGAGACCCACCCACGGAACGTGGTCTAGTCGACGGACCGTGGGTCCCAACCGTTGTTCTCCATTTTCGATCTCAAAATCCTTCTAAGTTTGGGACTAGTCTATGGAATCTATGATTCAACAAAAGTTGGATCAAGGCATTGCTTATCTTTCACATCCACCACAAAAGATGATTCTAAGCCATTGTGAACCATAACACCACCCTTAGAAGAGTCCACTAACTAAACATCCAATCGGGACAATCTATGAACATCCTGAACCAAATCCTTCTTATCTTCCTCAATGTGAGCAACACTTTCCATAGATAACCAACTAAGAGCATCTGACACCACATTCACCTTATTGGGGTGATAGAGAACACTCATATCATAATATTTCCAAAACTCAAGCCACCTTCTGTGGAGAAGATTTAGATCCTTCTAATTAAACACATATTTCAAACTCTTGTGGTCGGCAAACACATCTACATGAACACCATACAAATAATGCCTCCAACTCTTTAAGGCAAAAACAACAGCCGTTAGTTCAAGTTCATGGGTAGGATAATTCTTCTCATGAATCTTGAGTTGCCTTGAAGCATATGCAATGAATTTCCATTTTGCATAAGCACACATCCTAGACCAATTATCGAGGCATCACAATAAACAACAAAGCAATCAGTCCCTTCCGGTAAAGTTAACACCAGATAGGAAGTAAGTCTATCCTTCAACTCTTGGAAACTCTTTTCACATTTTTAGACCATATAAACTTAACCTTTTTTTTAGTCAAAGCCATCAAAGAAGAGGCAATCAAAAAGAACCCTTCAACAAACCTTTTATAGTAACCGGCTAGACCCAAGAAACTTCTAATATCCGAAGGGGGTAGAGGTCTAGGTCAACTCTTGACCACATCCGTCTTCTTAGGATCTACCTCAATACCCTTACTTGAAACAATGTGACCAAGAAAAGCCACAAACCTTAACCAAAACTCACATTTGCTAAACTTTGCAAAGAGTTGTTGGTCCTTGAGAATTTGTAACACAACCCTCAAATGATTAATGTGGTCGTCCTCGCTCCTTGAATAGATCAATATGTCGTCACTGAATACAATCACAAACATGTGAAGGTATTGCCTAAACAACCTACTCATCAAATCCATAAATTCCACTGGAGCATTAGTCAAACCAAAAATTATTACAAAAAAACAAATAATGACCATACCGAGTTTGAAAAGCCATTTTCGGAATGTCATCTTCTTTCACCCTCAATTGGTGATAACCTGACTGAAGGTTAATCTTAAAGAAGTAACTTGCTCCTTGAAGTTGGTCAAACAAATTATCTATCTTTGGAAGAGGATATTTGTTCTTCATGGTGACCTTATTCAATTTCTTGTAGTCAATACATATACGGAGGAGTGAACCATCTTTCTTTTTAACAAACAAAACTGGAGCACCCCATGGATAAATACTTGGTCGGATAAGACACTTATCCAACAAATCTTTCAAGTGCTCATTTAGTTCCTTAAGTTCTACCGGAGCCATATGATAAGGAGGAATAAAGATAGGTTGCGTATTTGAGAGAAGGTCAATACTGAAATATATTTCCCTTTCAGGAGGAATACCGAGTAGATCATCTGGGAACACTTCCAAAAACTCGTTATCAACGGGGACCGACTCAAGAGTAGGGGTTTCTGAATCCACATACCTCACCCTAACTAGATGGTAAATGCAACCCTTAGAAATAATATTTCTAGCTTTAAGACAAGAGATAAACTGACCCTTAGGCATAGAATTTCCCCTTTTCCACTCTAGGATAAGCTCATTCGGAAACTAAAACTTGACTACACGAATTCTACAATTAGTAGAAGCATAACATGCATGCAACCAATCCATACCAAGGATGACATCAAAATCTAACATAACAAGCTCTACTAAATCAACAAGAGTAGCTCTATGGTACAAGGAGATGGGAGACTTTCTGTAGACCCTCTTAGCCACAATAGAATCACCAACAGGAGTAGAGACAGAAAAAAGATCTAACAACACATCCGTAAGAACATCAAACCTCATAGCCACATATGGCGTCACAAAATACAAGGTAGCACTAGTGTCAAGTAAAGCATAAGCATCAAGGTGGAAGACTTTTAACATACCGGTAACCACATCAGAAGAACCTTCTTGTTCACCACGAGTCTGGAGTGCATAAAATCTATTTTGCTTGGGAGCATTTAGACCCGAACCACTTGGACTCGATGAAGGATTAAGTTGATCCCTTACAATTATCTCCTTAATTCTTAGAAACTTAAGGACAATCTCTTATCTTTTGGTCCATCTTACCACACCCAAAACAAATATTGGAACCCGCTAGACATTTACTCTCATGCTTTCTTCCACACTTAGAACAAGTAGGCAATAATGACCCACTACCATTCCCTCCTTGAGGCTTAGGGTTAGACACCCTATATTTGTTGAACCTAGAAGGACCAGTGGATGAACCTTGACCGGAAAACCTTTATCAAAATCTAGTATGACCATGCCCATCAGACCTTGTATGTGAGAAACTACCATCACCGGTTCTAACCCTCTTTGTCTCCCTAGATTTTTCCTTAAGTTTCCCCTCTTTGATTTATTGAGCATGAACTATGAGACGAGAAATATCCATGTCATTAACAAGCATGGCAGTATGGCACTCCTTAACAACCATTTCGGACACACCCGAAACAAACTTACTCATTTTTTCCCTAGGATCGGCAACCATTATGGGAGCATACCGAGACAATTATGTGAACTTCAAAGAATATTCCTTCACACTCATACTTCCTTGACGAAGGTTGATGAATTCAAGCACCTTTGTCTCCTTCATCTCAAGGGGAAAGAACCTATCAAGGAAAGCAACTTGGAACTTTTCCAAATCGAGAGGACCAACATCTTCTGGTCTCCCTTCTTTTCATTGGTTGTACCATGTTTGATCAACACCCTTAAGTTGATAAGCGACTAACTCAACCTTTACCACAAGCGTCACTCCCATAATCATCAACACCTTGTAGACCTCATCAGTGAACTCTTGAGGATCTTTCTCAACTTTAGAACCATGAAACTCCAGAGGATTCATTCTAGTAAAGTCCCTCACTCTAGATGTCACCGTACTCACATATGGGTTCACGGGAATAGCAACCTCCCTATTGGTTTGGGCCGACCTTCTTGGGCTAACACTTGAAAGGTAACCCTAAACTCCGCATTAGTCACTTGCTCGGCCAAAGGGTCAACTAGAGCTTGGGGAGCTTGGGGAGGAGCTTCTTGTTCCATATTTTCCCTCACATTCCTTCTAGCATAAGAACTTCGAGTAGCCATATATTGAAGAGCATCGGATAAGGATTAGCAGAGAGAACATATAGAGTTAAACTCTATCACACGACTTTAGAGTAATGAAAGAAGTGGAGTTTCCTAAACATATTGTAGGCTCTCATTCATAAATATGGCACGCTTCACACTCATGAACAAGACTCTACTCGAGGTCGCTTAAGAGAAATCCTATGACCTTTCTAAACCTTGTGCTATGATTACTAAATTTGTCAGGAACCAAGGTATCCCCTAGGTGTAACATGGTGTATAGGACCCCGAGAGACCCCATACAAGCCACTTAACATTCATAACATAAGACGTAGAATAAAAAGAGGTAAAGAACAACATTTCAAGTCCAAATCATTTTATAAAAGTAAAGTGGAAGTCTAAACACTTGTCTCATTAGCCATCTAGTACATAAGAATGAAATTGGGCCTAGCTCATACATCATGTCCAAAACTGAAAGTAAGAAAGAAAACTAAAAACAATGAAAATCCATTCTCAAATCATCAGGACTCACCAAAGCTCGGAATCTCTCAAATCAACCTCTAGCCACGAAACTGAGAACCCTGACTGTCGGATCCTACATTTGGGGAAATGTAGGCAAGAGTATGCGGTAGTACAATCATGTACCAAGTATAATAACCATGCATATAAACATTTAAATCATGCTAAAATAGGATAATTTCATGAGCATACAATGATCAAGCTAAACCATGAAACTTAAGAGTTAGAAAGCATAAGTCATAAGACATGATCAATGCAAGTGAATGTCAACTTGAAACATACTTATGATACTTCTTGAAGTAACCTTGGTTATTCATAACTTTACTTGTTTGTGGGAAGTATCCTTAACCGACATATAAAACCATGTGAGCTAACAACATGGAATCCAGTATCTACCCCACACCGAAGAGAGGTGTCCTACTTTCCACAGTAAGGACCATGAATTTCTAGCTATTGTGGATCCACTAGCTAATGTCTAGCTAGACACTCCTATGTTGGCACATAGTTATGGGACATGGGTAATTGCCACTTGTCCACTCGGTACTAAGCTTAACTTCCATAAAATAGTTCTTAATCTATTCATCTTAGCTCATGAAGGAACATGGGTAATCACCTCTTATCCTTAAGTCATGTGACATGGTAATCGCCTCTTGTCTTTATATCGTATGACATGGGTAATCGCCTCTTGTATTTTCATTAAATAACATGGGTAATCACCTTTTTCCTCATCATTAGAATAAATTCTTAGCATTGGTTCATTTTAGGTGAGAAGACCTTTCAATCCTAAGAACCCTTATTATGTGAGAAATCCTTTCACAGTCATGCTTTCACGTGTGTATGAGAAATCCTTTCAACAACACAACAACAAAAACAACAATATTATTGATACTTCACTCTCAAAGCATCCTTACAATTTTTACATCAATTTCATAAGAATATGCATAGTTCCATATTTCACCTTTCAAGGTTCAAAACCCACTTTCAATCATCAACGTCTAGAAAGCATGAGTTAGACATGGATTCATAGAAATTCATCATAAATTCATATAATTCTATCAATTCATGCTTGATTTCATAAAACTCTTCTTTCATAATCCAAGACCCACATTGTATGCTCATAACTAGAAAACATGAAAATTACATGGGTTCATGCGAAATCATCATAAAATCATGATATTAACTCAATTTATGCAATCATAGATCATAAATCAATCAATTAGATCAATAATTAGGAGAACCCATAACATATAAGAAAATCCTAACTCAATTGGGGAACTTTGGAAATAGGAGAATTTGAGAACTCCATGAATGGAAGGAATCCATGGATGAAAACTATTATACCTTGATGCCAATTGCTTACCTTCAATGGTGGAATTGGATACTTGCCTTGCAAACCCTAGCTTGTACCCTTCTTATTCAAGCTTTCTAGAGAGAGAAATATTTGGGAGGAAGGCTTGTTCTTCTTTTGTGAATTTGAGAGAATGATTCTCTATGTGGAAATTTTGTACTTAAAACACTTATATATGGGTATTGATGAAGGGTAAAACGACATAGTATTAGGCTAGAGTAATTAGAAAAACACCTAAAAAGCCCCTGAAACTAATAACTAACGACCTAGACAACGGCCTAACCGATGGTCCGTTGGTCGAACCACAGACCGTCCTATTAGGGCATCATTTGGATCAAAGACCACTAGCATTGGTCATCCAACGATGGGACCCATCCAGGGACTGTGGTTCAGTCGATGGACCATGGGTCCCAACCGTTGTTCTCAATTTTTTACCTCAAAATCCTTCTATGTCTAGGACTAGTCCACGAAACCTATCTACAATTAGTGCATTGAATGACGGACCGTCTTGTTGGACCATTGAAAAAGTACTGAAACTTGAGATTTTAGAAAAACTCACTGGCCAACCTACAGACACCACCTACGGTCCGTGGGTCATTCCACGAGCTGTGGATAGACTTCGTCGAAAGGGCACCAAATATCCGAAAAGGCTTAACTTTTTGTCTTCTTGAATCCGAGGTGTTCTATAGAAACTTTGATACCAATTTGAAGGAAAATATATTATTTATAAACTTAAAAGTTCTATATGTTTATGTATATTTCTGTGTATTAAAAATAACAGTAATTTCCCTTTTAATAAAAGTAAAAACCAAATTAAATTAGGACTAGGAACTACTCTAAGTAACAAATCCTAATTAAACATAAATAAGTAAATACTATAAATAACAAATCCTAATCAACTTAGGATTCCTACTCCAACTTTGAATTATTAATTCCAACTAGATAAGGAAATGGAGATTATGAAAAGCTCTTCAACTATTTTCAGGCCTAAAACATACCATTTCCTCTAAACTAATTAAATAACAACAAAACCAAGGAATCAATAACAGTCCATTCCATCCTTTTCGAACATAGCTTTATAGTAACTAGCACAATAATTAAAACATGGTTGAAACTTAAAACGGAAAATGACTTGAAACACTAAAAATAAGACAGGACATTCATATTTCTATACTAATTATCGACATTAATAAAATATAGCAATTTCACATTGGACAGCTTAATTATCATCGAAGGAGAAAAATAATTAAGAAAACTAACAATAAAAAACCTAAACTTAGTCTAAGAACATGCAAGCAGGACATAAATGAAAACATAAATAAAGTTAGAGGCAACAGATTACCTCTTGTAGCGAAGCGAGCTGGAACAACGAATTTTTCAGAAACGATTCCACCTCTTCTTGGACCAAAAATTCCCAAACCTTTTTGGGGTACTCTCAAGTCTCAAAAAAACCTCCTTTTGAAGAATGAGGAAAGGGCCATTTTATAGCACCCAAAATCACCAAATTCTGGAAGTATTATTTATGTGGGAGAACTGGATTTTCAAAATTCTCGGGTAGATAAGGATTGACAACTAGGTAGCATACGAACTAAGGAAAAGAAGGGAAATGAAAAAAATATGGACCAACACCTTTGTGGAACTCTTGGCAGCTGATACAAGAGTGTCACAAATGTCTGTGGCTTAGTTTATTTAAGTTTTCAATAAAATGTTTAAGTCCCTTAAGTTTTAATTAGTCGCACTTAGTAATTTATTTTCATCCTAAATTCTATTAAGAAAAGCAGACAGGTGTCATCTTATGATTGTATCTGTCATTTACTTATATCCGTTAGTACTATCAATGAGAAATACAAAAAATTATCAAAATATCTTATATTTCCCTACTCTCTTCTTCTTTTCTCTATTCTTTTCTTCCGTCTTCAACAATCTAGGTGACAAGAGTCTTACTCTTGTTACAAAAGGCTTGTGCCCAACACACTTTGCTGCATGATTCTTACGGAGATTGATGAAACGAGGTCGTTTGGTTAAGGTTTTAGGGTTCTTGGGTGGAATTTGTTGGAGAAGAAGAACAATGAAAAGGGGGGTGCGTAGGAGTGTTTTGTGCGGTCTTTTTGAGAAATCAGAGAGAGTGGGGAGCGTGCAGGGTCGCTGAGAGTGAGGAAGCGAGAAGAATATGGGTTTAAAGGGGAGTTGGGCCAGGTTAAATCCAAAAATGGACTCTAATTGAAGATCCAAAGGATCAGGTCTTTTTATTTAGATTTCCATCAAATTCAAATTGATTTCAATTAATTCAAATTTGATAAAACGGGAATGAGACTAATTATAAACTCAACTAATTACTTAAGCTTCTTAACTTTAACAACACAAAATAATTATTTCGATAAGAAAGATCTTAATTAAATTGCGATTAGTTTCAAAGGAAAGAAGATGCGTACTTAATTAAAACTCTATTTTTGGTAAAATGATTTTTCTAAATATTTCTTCAAATTGAAAATTATATAAATCTATAGATTTAAAGTATATAAAGATATATATTTTATAGGGAAATTGGCAAAATTTCCTTCAAAATAACTTCTAAAGTATTTTTTATTTTCAAAAATAATTATTTCAAATTGTTTGAAATTGAAGAAGCTTAAAAGTTAATTAAATTGTGGAGGGTCAAAATTGGGTGTCAACAAAAATCACGCATATTTCTCTTTCACCCACTTTAGTTAGGGTAGAAAATGTGTTCCCCACCTTGTATTAATTTTAACTTAACGTTGCATTAATAAATTGATCAGCTCTTGAAGTAAAAATTATAGTCGACAAAGATCAGTATTCTTATTATAGTGAAATAAACTATGAATTAACTTAATATTTGAAGTCTATTGGTCAAAAATAAAGTTGAGTTGGTTTGTTAATTTTAATATCCTTTATATTTCTTTTATGTGCATGTACCTTGTGTTGGTATACCAAGATGAGTTGTGGTGCAATGATAAGATTGCTTCACCCTTAATCATAGACCTCATGTTCAAGCCCTGGATATTGAGTAAATTTTGTTGGGAGCGTCACTCCCAATGGGCAATGTAATGCATGATTTAGATTTAGTCGAGGCTCTAATGCGGGCTTCGAACACCGAATGAAAAACCAAAAAAGACATGTGTATGTATAGCATTAAAAAATGCATTCTTACTTTCATTATTTTGATCCATAACTCTTCTAATTTTTTTATCCTTGTAAGTTTTTTTATTGATGATCTACCCATCTATAGTTACATTTAAAGGAAATCAGTCAAAAAAGACGTTAAATCTCTATATTAATAAATATGAATATTACATTACTTGATATATATATGTGCAACACACATACTGAAAAACTAGTACAGCATAAAAAGTCATATTCATATATCTAAACAAAATTTTAACTTCATCTCATAATTTCATGTTGAATAGCCAAACGGGCTCCATCCAAAGTTTTAGGTCAAATTTGAGTTTAATATGAGTAAAGCCCAATAATAAGGGTAATTTGGTAATATTCTACCATTGTTGAAACCCTAATTCGTCCCATGTTTTTGCTATATAAAGACGCTTCATTCTCTCTCATTCAAGCCACACAGTGAGTTCGACTCTCCGTAAACACTAATGATCTTAGCTTAATTTTCTGGTTTTTCTTTTCTTCTTCATTTTCATATGAACAAATCTATTTTTTTTGTTGTTTATTTTAAAGGGATTATTGATTTGAAGAAAAAATAAGCAGGGATTGTGTGTATCGGCTTTTTGCTATTATAAATGCTCTTTGCTCGAAAGTGTTCTCTGCAAAATTAATATTTGGGGAAGATGGGCAGTTGTGTTTCATCTCTTCACTGGAAATTTTCAACAATCATTTTCCCCACATTGTTCTTTTCAATTACTATTTTCATCTCTTTCGATTTATTTATTTCAAGATGAGACAACTTGAAATTGCATCAAATATATTTATTTATTTCGGAATTTGTCATGTTGGGGTTGCCTTCGAAGAATTCATATTTTACTGAATTGGTTATAAAGTTGTAAAGTTTATGAGAGGTTCATTAATATTGGACGGCATATTGGCTGCGATACTATTTTCAACAAGTCTGTAAAATCAAGTATCAAACGAATGATATTGATTTATTGCTTTTGGGTTTTGTGTTAATAATTTTTTAATGGTTTTATAAAAAAAGATTTGAATTTTTAATATTGATTTATTTATTAAGGTGATATCTTTAAGATTCTAATAATTCACTACTTTTACATGTATATATATAAATATTAAATATTAATCTTAATATCTTACTAGTTATTGTCTTTGTTTTAGTCTTTAATTCATATTTTAGTTTTTTTGAGTTCATAACTTTACATTATATAAAACTTTAAAATCTAAAGTAAGAACTATATTTTTCTTAATTTCTTTTTGTGTTAGTATAGTTCATTTCATGTTTGTTACTATATATTTTTATTTTACGAGTATTTTAAAATTACATTATTGTCTTGGTCTCAAATTTATTAGAGTAGTCATATATTTGTTTTATAAGCACTTTCTTATTGTTAAATAAAAAATTCTAACCATTAAGAAAAATCAAACAATTAAGAACCAAAATTGATAAATTAAAAATTGATAAAAAAATATTTTATTGATTTAGTGTATTTAAACATTGAAAATCAATAAACAGAAGTGATAATAAATAAAATTGACCAGAATCAATTGATGCACACCCCTAATTTTTAAACTTCAATCCGTTCTAGTCCATTCCCCATTGGGCCCATTAATTCTCATAGATAGCTATAATTTGAATCATGATTAAAAATAGTAGTTATAATTTGTCTAATTGAAATTCATAATAAATAGTATTAGGGAAGAGAAAGTGAGTGAGATTCAAAGAATATAAAGGAGAGATTGTGCATATCACAAGATAGGAATGCGGAAGACAAGCAAGAGTTGCTAGATGAAGCACACGACAACTTGATGAAGGCAACGAAACAAATGAAAAAGTATGTTGACAAACATTGGCGAGCTTTAGAATTAAAGCTTGGGGATAAACTGTAGCTGAAACTTACTCCAAAGAGAAAATCAGTAGGAGAAAGATTCATCATGGACTGATATCAAAATATGATGGACCTTTTGAAGTCATAGAAAAAGTTGGTGAAGTCACTTATCGGTTGAACTTACCGAAAAGACGGAAGATTCACCGTATATTACATGTGAGCCTTTTGAAGTCTTTTCATGAGGATGCTGAGGATCTTACAAGGTCAACAACCAGATGTGTTCCTCATGTTGTGCAGAGGCAGTTTGAGGAACAACTTGGAAAGATTATGAATTATAGGACTTTGGGTCAAAGCAAGAAGAATCGATTAATAGAGTTTCTGGTTTAGGCTTCATTTGTTTTCATTAAGATTAAGACCTCTGAATCTGAATACACGTCTGAATATTAAGATTTGCATTAATAGCTAGGTGTCTAGATCTGAATACACATCTGAATATTAAGATGTGGTCTCCAAATCTGAACACTGGATAATTGTTGTTTGTTTTCAATATCTGAATGTGCATATGAAATCAAACATTATAAAAAAATCATTTCAACCAAAAATATTATTTTTTGATTAAAAAAATATCATAATCATCAAGCAATATTTTATAGGCACAATATAATATCAAAAAGTTCAATGAGTATGATAGATGTTAGTCGAAAAATAATAAATAAGGTATCACATTAACAACGCCTAACATATGTTTTGGCTAATTAGAAAAACTAAAGAATTCTTATCTTTTTTTTCCAATAACCTTAATCTAATTTTCTAACTTGTGAACCTCTAACGTCATTTATGCTTTTTTGTAGCGGACACTTTCACAAAATATACTAACACATGTACTGTATAATGGTTCTTCCCATACAAGTCCATCTAATTTTTTCATATATTCTTCAAATGTAGGTGCACTATTTTTTAATCAATAACTCTAGAGCAGTAATCAATTTCTCATCAATTTCCAATTCAGACGAATAAGTTTTTTTTCTTCCCCAAAACTTTTTTCCAGCTGAAACTGAAGATTGGGATGTAGAATTATTAGGAGCTCTATTATTTTTGTCACCAACTAGTTCAACAACAATAATATATCAAAGAGTCTCAATAAAATTATTGGCCTAAGACAAAATTCTAATAAGAGACCTCAAATATGTATACATAGTTATTATTTTCAATTATGAATAGTATATTTTCACTCAAAAACCTTGATGAACATCAATA
>JAJOOO010002617.1:0-62402 GCA_029582685.1 Solanum piurae
TATATATATATATATATACATGTATATATATATATATATATATGTATAGAGTTTTTTGAGAAAACCTGCTAGTGGAGGTAGACCTATTAGGGATAAGAGACATAGGGCTAAAAAGAGAGAGCCAAAAATTGATCTTTTGTGTATAATCCTGCATAATCTCGAATGTTATCAATTTCGGTACGTAGACCAAATAATAAAATGCAAGAAAAAGTTCCTAGATTCATGGATATATAGAACAACATATAATTTATCATGCTTGCATAACCATCATTTGAGTCCCAACAATTACTCCAATAATTACATATCCGCTTTGGCCTATGGACGAATATGCAAGCATACGTTCATGATTGTTTGAGTATTAGCAATGATATTTCCTAATAATATGCTAAGAATTGGTAGGATTTCCCGAAGAAGATGTCATTA
This sequence comes from Solanum piurae, assembly GCA_029582685.1. Taxonomy (NCBI): domain Eukaryota; kingdom Viridiplantae; phylum Streptophyta; class Magnoliopsida; order Solanales; family Solanaceae; genus Solanum; species Solanum piurae. The sequence continues at coordinate 424 of JAJOOO010002617.1, forward strand.
GTTTGATGAGAAATAAAAAGGAATATCAAAAATTTGAGTGGCTGAAGCTGAAGCAACTACTTTCGAAGTAACAGAAAGAAAAGCAATGACTGGAGTGGGGAAGTCAGAGTCGAAAAGAGGATTCCTCACTTCTCTCTCTTATTCAAAACCATGAATGAGACTTTCATCTCACACGGCTCCTATGTGATAAAAGAAAGAAGAACCAATTTTCTTTCTCTTTTGATTACCTTCCTCGCGTATGTATAAGACCAAATCCATTTGATTTCTAAAAAGAATTACTAATCCTTAACTTTTCGAGGAATCCTTCATCAGTGGTTGTGAATGACTGATTTTTGGAATCTTTTCAACCTTGGTTTCGTAGGAGCAAGTCAGAATGATTGAAAATAGAACCATCTGATTTCATTCGTTCTCAAACCAAGACATAACTTTTATTTGTTCAAAAAACAATTAAGGTGAAGCAGGGTCAAGAACGATGAATCTCTTTATGATAACAGATCCATTTTGCAAGTTCGTTATTACGGGTAGTTCCTATAAAGGATCAGACTAATGAAGTATACAATACTTGAATTATTGATGTAGATGTTACATAGTCTGTTCTCATCCTTCAGATATTACGAGTGTAATAAGAGCATCCGTCGATAAAAGAATCACCCTAAGATGATCATCATCTCGTGGCTATTGAGAACAAATGAAATCAAATGGTTCTGTTTCTCAATTTTTCTGACTTGCTCCTACAAAACCAAGGTCGAAAATATTGCAAAAGTCAGTCATTCACAACAACTGATGAAGGATTCCTCGAAATGTGAAGGATTAGTAATCCTTTTTAGAAATCAAATGGATTCGGTCTTATACATACGCCAAGGAAGTAATCAAAAAAGAAAGAAACTAGGTTCATCTTTATTTTATAACTTAGTAGCTGTGTGAAATGAAAATCTCATGCACGGTTTGAATGAGAGAAAGAAGCGAGGAATCCTCTTTTCGACTCTGACTCTCCCACTCCAGTTGTTGCTTTTCTTTCTATTACTTCAAAAGTAGTTGCTTCAGCTTCAACCACTAGAATTTTTGATATTCCTTTTTTTTCCTCATCAAATGAATGACATCTTCTTCTGGAAATCCTACCTATTCTTAGCGTGATATTAGGCAATCTCATTGCTAATACTCAAACAAGCATGAAACGTATGCTTGCATATTTTTCTGTAGGCCACATCGGATATATAATTATTGGAAGAATCGTTGGAGACTCAAGCGATGGATATGCAAGCATGATAACTTATATGTTGTTCTATATCTCTTTAAATCTAGGAAATTTTGCTTGCATTGTATTATTTGGTCTACGTACCGGAACTGATAACATTCGAGATTATGCAGGATTATACACAAAAGATCCTTTTTTGGCTCTCTCTTTAGCCTTGTGTCTCTTATCCGTAGGAGGCCTTCTTCCACTAGCAGGTTTTTTTTGGAAAACTCTATTTATTCTGGTGTGGATGGCATAATATATATATATATATATATTGAACAATTTAAAAAATTACGTACATATTAAAACTACAGTTAACAATTTTTTTGTGTAAATGTAGATGATTTATTCAATTTTACCATTGTTGACCGTCTTTTTTATTTTAAAAGTATATAGTTTATCTTTTTAAAATTGAAAAATTATATTTTGTGAGTGATCAATTTATTAAGATGACAATTATTTATCCTCAAATAATTCAAGTGAAAAAATAGCAAACATGACAACAAAATTGTTCTCATATCTAGTTAGAAGGTCATAAAAATAATATTATCCGGTAATTATCTACCTTAACCCAATTACATAATAATTCAGGGGTATAATTGGAAAGAAGCTTTTATAGAGTTTTAATCAAAATACAAGATGAGGTGGGAAATAATGAACCAAACACTTGATAAAAATAAACCCTGCATTGACTGCATATTCAGTGGTCACACGTGGTCAAGGAGGTTCTTATTCGTCAACCAACATGCATTCACTTGATTGAGGATGCTTCAACTATGGTAAGATGGGTAGTCGATGGGTAGTCCCTTTAAGAGGGAATGCCCAAACAAGAAGGTCGGCGGCCAGGAGCAGCAACATGTAATGGTTGTGGTACCAACAGGTGGAGGTGGTAATGAAGAGGACTCGCATAGAGGGGGGAGGTAATAATCAAGTAGGCCATGGGGGTAGAGGAAATAGTAATGCTATGAGGGGAGCGGCGCAACCAAGTAGAGGGGTTGTTTGGAATGATGATTGTAACACCTCACACCTAGAAATGACTATAAAGAGTTTAAAATATGAAAACATTGACTTTTGGAAGGAATAACGAAATCTGGAAATTTTGTATAAGTTAAGAAAGTGAGTTTTATCCATTTTCAAACGGCCATAACTCCTAGATCAGGATGAGTTAGGAGAAGATCTTGATATGGTTGGAAAGCCCTTGGAGATATATTTCCAACGCCGCCAAGTTTGCGCGGTTTTGACATCATATGAGTGAGATATGCCTTTCGGAAGTCGGGCAGTTGGATTGAGGAAAGTCCAAATCCAGGTTTAGGGAAGGGCAAACTAGTCTTTTCTCTAGTTTATTTCCTAATTCGTGTTTAGGGATTTATTGGGGTAAAAACTTATTTTGGTCAGATTAGAAAAATTATATTCACGCTTAGGGCTTGGAGAAAAGAGAAAGGAAGAAACAAAGGGAGAAAAGCCAAGATTTCGCCAAGAACGTCAAGCGTTTGAAGTGGAATTCGTCAGGGGTGATCCCTACAAGGTATGTGAGATATTTTAGTGATGGGTTAGTTCACCCACACACAAACTTGTTTCAATTAAGAGATTTTGGGTTGATTACATGTTAAAAAGTGAAGTTCTTGAAGGACATCGTTAAGTTCTTGATTGGTTGTGTTGTTGAAGTTTCTTGTTGATTTGATTCGTGTTTTCGGGTGGATTTTCGAGTTAGATCTGTTGTAAGTTGAAAGTACTAATGACCCTAAGGGGTCGTTTGGTAGAGTGTATTAGGAAAAATAATGCATGCATTAGGTGTGTGTATTAGTAATACCTTGTTTGGTACACTTTTTTATGTCATGTATAACTAATGCATTAGTTATACACTATATTGTATATTAAGTAGTGTATTACTAATACCATGAAATCCTAGGTATTAGTAATACATAGCATTTTAACACTTGTATTAGATTATATAATTACAAAACTACCCTCAAAGCTTTTTAAAAAAACGTCTCCATTTTCCATTGTACTGTGTTTTAGAAACCTGTCATCTTCTCTGTGGCTGCTATACCTTTTAAAAAAACATCTCCATTATTTATAAATTTGATTGTTGGTAATACTTTTTTGTATTTCAATTGCACTAGGAAATAGGATTTGTGGCTGCTAAAGCATATGCCCAGACTTCTAATATATATAAAGTGCATATACTGATTTTAATAGGGTACCGCTTTGCAGTTAGGAATTATCTCAGATCTATGTTGTCTGTATCGCCCTTACATTTCATCAGTTTTTATATTTTATTTTTGGACTCGTTTTATCTCAAAAAAAATTGAGGCTGAGCTAGCAAGATATGTGATCGAATTTTGAGCTTAACAAAATTGACATCTTCTTTTTTAAAAAAAAATCTTATTTCAATATAGGTTAATCAAAATATTTACTATTGTGACGGTTAGTTTGATATTTACTTATTTCAATCTTCCCGGGTAAGCATGAGGCAAAGGCGTCTAGCACTATGATAAAATGTACTATTATTTTTTTGTGACCAAATAGGTTCTGCCTTATTTGATTTGGGTTCTACTTATTCATTCATATCTATTAAATTTTACTTAGTACTTGACTTGATTTGTGATATCCTTGATGCCCTTATTCATGTTTCTACCCTGATTAAAAAGTCTGTGGTAATAACCCATGTGTATAGTGCTTGCTCTGTGATGTTTGTGGGTTGTCAGACTTGGGTAGATCTAGTAATCTTAGATATGGTAGACTTTGATGTGTTCTTTGCTATGACTTGGTTGTTGCCTTATTATGTTGTGCTAAATTCTAAAGTTAAGATAATAACTCTAGAAATCATGGGTAAGGATAGATTAGAGTGAGAAAGTGTGTACATGCCTAAGCCAATAGAGACCATATCTTTTATTCGGGATAGAAGGCTAGTGGTAAGGGTTGTTTGGCCTACTTTGCTCATCTTCGAGATTTAGTGCGGAGTCCCCTTCTTTTGAGTCAATCCAGTGGTTTCAAAAATTTAGGAGGTATTTCCTTCAGATTTACTTGGTACGCCTTTGGATAGAGATATTGATTTATGTACAGATTTGGAGTCCGGGACTTGCTCAATCTCTATCCCTTCTTATCGTATGGATCTAGCAGAGTTGAAGGAACTCAAGACTCATCTTGAGGAACTCTTAGATAAAGGGTTCATTCACCCCAGTGCTTCACTTTATGGTGCTCCAATATTGTTTGTGAAGAAAAAGAATGGTAGTATGAGAATATGCATAGACTATAGATAGTTAAACAAGGTTACTATCTGTAATAAACATCTTATACCCTGCATAGATGATATTTTTGACCAGTTGTAGGGTGCTTCAGTGTTCTCAAAGATTGACTTGAGGTTAAGGTACCATCATTTCAAGATTATACCTAAGGACATACCTAAAATAGCCTTTAGGACTCGAAAATCAAGGCTAAATAATTTGAGGGTGAGAATTTGAACAAGCTCAGGAAAAATGTGATGTCTAGGGAGACTCCAGATGCCACACTCGGCACAGGAGGGGTGCTCACTTTTAGAGGGAGAATTTGTGTCCCTCGAGTTGATGACTTGATTCAAAAGGTGTTGACAAAGTCTCATTGTTTGCTATATTCGATTCATCCAGGTGTAACCAAAATGTATTGGGACTTGAGGACACTTTATTGGTGGGAAGGGAGGAAGAAGGACATAACTTAATATGTGTCTATGTGTCAAAATTGCCAACAATTAAAGTATGAGCACCAAAGGTGTGCAGTATTGCCTTAGATAATGTTCATTCCTGAGTGGAAGTGGGAAATGATAGCCATGGACTTTATGGTGGGAATCTCTAAGACTTTGGGAAAGTATGACTTAATTTGGGTCGTTGTTGATAAGTTCTCTAAATCAGTCCATTAATTCCAGTCATAGTTTACAACTCCTAAGTTGGTTAAGATTTATGTCAAGGAGATAATGAGGTTGCAAAGGATGCCCCTTTCTACAAAAATATTATAAAATACTATAATAAACAATTCAAAATATTTCTAAAAAAATTTTGATCAAAGAAATCTACATTTGACTCTCCAAATAATAACTTGAAAACACAAAGTGGAAGAAAGGGAATACTAGTTATTATATACTTGGAAGAAAGGGAATACTAGTTATTATATACTTATAATAACATTTGATGTTTTAATGTTATCTGATTGATATAGAAAAATAATTTTACAGAGGATAATAATGATAGTTGTGTTATCATATCATATTGGTAGGATCTATATCTATATCTTATATCTATACTATTCTAAAAGTGGAAAGTCTCAAAGATAAAAGTTAGATAACAAAAAATGTCGAGTAACTATCTATTTTGTCCTTCATTTAAATAAACCAAATACATAATTAAAACTTACCGCTTCTCACTTCAGATGGTTGTCCATGACGTATATATACCTCCAGAATGGCACCAGATGACCCTACCATCATGATAAAAAGTTTAGTTGACAAAACATTCTGATGATTGTTTATTTGTTTATATAAAAAACGTGAAATCTAGAATGATTGCCAACACATACCTACATTATTTAAGAAAACTGCTAGATGATCAATAAGCATTATAACTGAAAGTGATTATTGAATTTGCTGGTGGATAACTTGCAAATTAGAAACAACGATAACATGTCTCATTATAGACAAGCAAAAGGCAAGATTCTTCTTTACTTATATTATTAAACAAACTAGTGTTTGGAACCGTTCTTTGCACGTTAATATCTAATTTTTAGTTAAAATTTGTATCATAAAATAGTGAATTAAAAATATAAAAGTTGTATAACTTAAGAGAATATTTGTCGTCACCAAAATAAAGAAGTTGATCAATTATAATAGATAGACAACAGAACATGATAGCATCTTGTAGGATCGTGCTTTAATCCTTATCCTCCCTCCTATCACTTTGTGACTCCCTCAAGTAGTACTACATGATCTCCTTGTATAACTGTTCCAACAAAACATGACTCTTCCTCTCCTTTCATAATCCCGACATTATATGAGTCTCTTACTCTCCTATACACGGTTTCAAACATAAAAGTATATCTCATTATTGCTATTAGATATCCATGATTGCATAAAAATTAATTTAGAGCAAAACATTATTTGAAAAGCTTCCTGGGAAACATATGTAAGCAAGTATACATATGAGATAAATATCTTAGAAAAAGGAGGACAAAGAAGCTAGAAGTTGGTTCAATGACAAACCACCCAAATTCTGGAGGAAGTCACATTTTAGAACAACAACAAAATGTGATATGATTTGACTAATTTTTGTGATTTATTAAATGGGATAAAATAATCATTCCGAATAACGTTTGCCTGTATTATCGTGGCTACTAACAATTTTAAAGGCAAGGGAGAACTTATACTTGGATAGCTTGAAAGAATGCGAATATACTCGATGAAAAGAACTAGTCAAAAGAGAGACATTGTGCTCTGATACCAACTTAATGTCACTCTAACATGTCTAAATACATAAGAATTTTTTTTAAAATTCTTACTATAATAGAAAGTTCATTCCCTCGAATACGGAAACCAGTAGAATAAAAGAAAGTCGAGGTAGCTACATGAATTCCCACTAGGGTTGGACAATTATTATTTCAAATACAAACTATGAATGTTGAACAATTAAGTGTTGAATTGAATGGATGCACCTAATTTTACATGGTATGGGACCTAATAGAAATCCCATGCTCACTTGCAGTAAGCTGCATATTCGCATGTAAGAGAGAATCCAGAAAATTTGATAACGATTGTTCTAAGGAGGCTATTCAAATGAGATTTTATGTGTCCCATGATAACTTCATGTTTAACATCCTAACTATGAGCCAAAAAGATGTAAACTATCCGGAAACTGAAGAAAATAACCTAATAAACTTAAAGTCTTAAAAAGAAAAGCAATTGATGAAAAAAAATACTCTACATCAACTGAAATACATGGTGTAATCATAGAATTGAGTAAGAAATGGATGTTAGGAAGGAATAGCAAGTGTTTGCGAATTGGTCACAACAAAATAACTTGCAAGAAAAATATGTTGGGATATACTATTAACCATATGGTTGAGTTATAGTATTGATTTTAATCTTTTATAAAGACTTTACGTTTTATGTTAATTATTACAATAAAGTCTTTGTTTGAATATGTTTGTCCATTGCTTATATAGTAGACAATTTTTGGGTATGGAGTTGCTTAACTCATATGCGGAAGATTAAAATTGTCGGTTCTTATAAGTCATAAATTAAATGTTCACAATCAAAGATTAAGTTGGACAAATATCTTGATGATTGTAACATAAGATTAAATGTAATTCAATCTTAATTATGGAAATGGTAAAATTCCAACTTCTTGTGTTAGTACATTTTGCATGTATTGAACGGACCAAATTGAGATATGCATTTAGGTTCTGAATTTCAATAAATAATATCTCTAGTCCATTACATGAGCTTATACTCTTAATCTTGATGTAGTTATTATGATTTGTGTAGTTTGCTTTATTATTTTCATCTATTAAAAGGTGAGACTCTATGATGAGTCAAAAAATTTCTAATGGATTGGATAATAACAAATTACATTCGTGAAATAATAATTAGCTGATAGAACCATATCTCAGATATGAGAAAGAAGACACCCCTTTATGGTTCCTTATAAGTAGTCACGTGAAAACCCTGCAGGTGGATTATATATGTATATCTGTCACGTGAATTAATTTAAGCATAAAGATAAAGGATTAAATTAATAAATGGATTAAATTTTTCAGAAGTTTAGTTTAATTGATTGGTGTCGGTAATTCTAACATGGGGAGTTAAATAAGTTATAACGATTTTTTTTTTGAAATTAAATAGAGGAGTGCAGTTGCAGATTTTTAGTGGTACAATCTGTGGTTTATTATGATATGATTAATTCATGCTTTTTATGAATTAAATATTATAATTGGAAGCCTCTACTAATAAATTTGTGGTCCCTACTATGCCTGATTAATTGATCGAGTTCGGAAAATAAAAGGACTGTTAGTATTTTTTTTCAGCTTAGGAATAAATTGGTTTTGACTTTTATTAGTTTAAAAGAGAAAAACATTTCTTTCCTTTAAAGAAGAAAAAAAAAATACTGCAATTTTTTATTTCCTTAGAAGATGAAAGAAACAAATAATAGTGTTCAATGGTTATCAGTGGCTATTAATGGTGTTTAATGATTGTTGATTACCCTTGGTGTTTAATGACTTTCTAAATACACTTAATGATATTTAGTGGTTGTTGATAACTATTGATCATGGTTGTTAGATACTCTTAACCATGTCAAAATACACTTAATGGTATTTAATGGTTGTTGATGACTATTGATCATGGTTATTGGATACACTTAACAGTGTCCAAATACACCTAAAGGTATTTAATGACTATTAATTATGACTAGAAACATTTCATCTTACAAACTTTTCCCTTATACTGAAAAGTATAAATAGGGGTGGTGGTTCTCAAGGAAAGGTCATCCTTTTTTTGAAAATTTCTTGCCCACACAAGACTTGATTGAGAAAGTTAGTCAGGAATTAGTAGAAGACTGCAATTCTGGAGTCCCAGTCCCTGAACGAGTTTTGTGAAAGCTACAAAAGGTTAGAATTTCACAATTTATTTAGATTACATTATTATGCTTTTATGTAAGTTTGTGATTCTGAAAAATGCCTCCGATGTGCTTATTCTAATAATTGGTATCACGAGTCTTCTTACATATAACTGATAATGTAATAAGAGTCCACGATTTTGATACATATTTGACTAAATCTGTTTATATCATGTTGTAGTTTTGATGAACATTTTTTTGTTGTTTGAAAAAAGTTGTAAGGGTTCATTCCTACTTCTAATAAATAATTTTAACAACTAATATATGAGTTTATATGTGGACATAGGTCCTCTTCCTCATCAGATAAACTTGTATATTTTGATATTGTTATGTTTGTATTTTGATTTGATGACTTGTTTTAACTTTCCAACTAAATTGCATGTTGAATCAATGAACAAAAGACAATATATATACCTGACTAAACTTCACAAATTACTCTCTAACTGAGTTGGACTTGTATTGCTTAAGTGGTATTATATATATGAACTTGCTCATATATTTTCTTGAATAGTTAAGTTTCCCTATCGATTCTAATTGTTCATTAGCATGATTATATGTGTCTTGTTTTGTTTTTTTTTTAAAAAAAAAAAACATATGTTACTAATGATCTATTTTAAATATATCTCAGATTAACTATGTCTCACTTCAATCCTCTATCCTCTATATTGAACCAAAACAAACTGGAAGGTCCTAACTATGTGAACTGGAAAAGAAACCTTGATATTGTTCTAACATCTGAGGGTTTCAAATATGTGTTGGCTGAAGAATGCCCCATTAAACTAGCAGATGCTACTGATGAGAAGATTAAGGCCTATGAGAAATGGGTCAAGGCTGATGAGATGGCGAGGTGCTACATTCTTGCCTCAATATCAAATTTCTTGCAGCATCAACATTAGTCTATGACATCTACTTACGATATGCTCGAATGTCTCAAAGAGATGTTCAGAGAGCAAAATCGTGCTGCCAACCAGACTGCCATGAAGGCTATCTTGACCACAAAAATGGTTGAAGGATCACTTGTCAAGGATCATGTGTTGAACATGATGAGTTATCTGAATGAGCTGGAGATACTTGGCGGTGCTATTGATAAGGAATCTCAAGTTGAGATGATCCTACAGACTTTGTCGGATAGTTTTTCAACAGTTTCACTTGAATTATAATACGAACAAGATGGATTTGTCTCTTGCAAAATTGTTGAATGAACTGACAGCAGCATAATCCATTATCAAACAGCAAACTCCTCCCTCTGTGGCATACATGGTGGGCAAACCTGTCGCTTCTTTGTCTAAACCAGCTAAATCCCAAAAGAACAAGAAGAAGTCGTGCAAGGTTGTGGTATCTGGAGGTGCTACAGGTGGTGTGGCTAAGCCTAAGGGCAAGTGCTACCACTGCAAAACACCTGGTCACCACAAGAGGCAATGCCCTGACTATCAAGCCAAAATGAAGAACAAAGGTAATTCTTGTTTAAATGTAACATCTCGTAACTAGAAATAATTTTAAAAATTTGGAAATAGTTATTTTTGGAAAGTATAAGGAAATCTGGAAAAATATTTAAGAGAGTTAAGGTGAGTTTTTGGTCAACTTCAAACGACCATAACTCCTAGCTCAAGATGAGTTAGTTGTAGTTCCATATATGATTGGAAAGCTCTTGGAATGATCTTTCCAACGCCGCCAAGTTTGCACGATTCCGAGTTTGGATGAGTGAGTTATTCCTTTTGGAAGTTGGGCTGTTGGATTAAGGAAATGTCCAATCCGGAATTTTAAGGGGTATTTTAGCCTTTTCATTGCCCTATTATTTTAATCCATTTTAAGGAGTTTAATATGGGTCAAATCAAATTTTATTCAGTTTTAGAATTTGGGATTTCATGCTAGGGCTAAGGAGAAAGGAGAAGAGGAAGCAAGAACATTCAAGATCGTCGAAGTTTGGCTTGTGGATTTCGTCGGGGGTGATCTCTACAAGGTATGTGAGATCACATAGCATTGGATTAGTTCACCCACGAGCCAAGCATGTTTAATTCAGCGTATTTTCGTCCTAAAAAGATTGAGAAATTGATGTTCTTGAATTGATTTCGTTCATGAATATGAGTTGGGATTAAGGAGTTTCTTGATGATTAAGTGTTGTTTCCTTGAGTTTTTTGGGTTAAAGTTGTGTATATGATTTGGGTACATGAAGCTAAAGTGAATTTTGGAAAAAGAATCGTATTAAAATAATTTAGGATCAGAAAACGAGATCAAAAGTTCGTCAGAAATTTACCTGAGGAACAGGTCGCGCGACGCGCTCCCATAGCGCCAGGAGGCTAGGGCGGCGCTCCTGCAGCGTGCCTAAAATGAGCCCCAGTAAAATGGGGTCTGGCGCGGTGCGCCAGGGACGCGCCCGGATTGGCGTTTTTCACCCAGTTTTCGTCATTCAGTCTGTTTAAGTCCTTTTAAAGTGTATTAACACTTTACATTGATCCTAACTACTCTGAATGACTTCTAAACACCTAGAAATCATCCATAAATATGAATCACAACCTTGAATCCATAAATTCAAATTCAAGGAAAGTCAAGAGCCAAGTCTAGGAAGTTCTCAGAGTCTTTTCAAGAAGTCTTTTGCAAATGCTTTTAACTTTATTTTAAGACTTAAGTTTTGAGTTCAGTAAAGAAGTAAAGTTGAATTTCATTTCTTCAAAGAAGTATATGGGGACTATGTATTCCCAAAGAGATTTATAAATGTATTCACATTTTATTAAGAACGAAAACTGAGATTTCTAGTCTATGAAGCTGTGTCTGTAGAGTCCTAGGTATCGGTGTGAAGTGCGCCACATCTATAATTAGGAGGCTGCAACACTTAGGAAAAAATTCTCACCTCTTTCACACTCATTTCGTGCGTTAGAGTTTATCTCTAAAAAGTTTCCCTCTAATTCGTGCATGCGCGTGTTTCAGATAATCATGCCTCCACGAAGAGCAGTCTGAGGTCGTCCAGCTAGGAGGAATGTTGAGGAACAAGAGTTACCCAATGCACCTGAAGTGCAACCTCAAGGAGAAGTTACTAATGCTGAATTCAGAGAGGCTACAAGAATGCTCAGTCAAGTTGTGACTAACCAAGCTGGGCGGCAGAGAGGAGCTCGACAAGAAGAGGCTGACACTTCAAGGATTCGTGAGTTCTTGAGGATGAATCCTCCAAGTTTCACTGGTTCAAGCACTTCTGAAGATCCGGAGAACTTTGTTGATGAACTAAAAAAGGTGTTCGATGTGATGCATGTTATTGATATTGTGAGAGTTGAGCTAGCTGCATATTAGATGAAAAATATTGCTAGGACCTGATTTGATCAGTGGAAAGGAGGTACAGCTGATGATGCACCACCTGCGACTTGGGCATGTTTTGAAGAGGCTTTCTTGGGGAATTTATTTCCCTAAGAATTAAAAGAGGCTAAGGTACGTGAGTTCCTCACATTTAAGCAAGATTATCTAAGTGTTCATGAATATGGGTTGAAGTTCACCCAACTATCCCGATATGCTCCGTAGATGGTTAAGGACATGAGGATTAGAATGAGTTTGTTTGTTGCTGGGTTGGGCCGTCTCTCAAGCAAACAGGGCCGGGCAACAATGCTTATTGGAGACATGGACATTTCGAGGTTGATGGTCTATGTGCAATAATTGGAGGAAGATAAGCTGAGGAATAGAGAAGAATTCAAGAACAAGAGGGCTAAGACAGGGAATAAGTCCGGGCAGCAGAAGAGTAATGCCAACCGGTCATCCTTCTAACAGAAACAGAAGGGACCTGCTCCTTCATCTGCTAGTGAACCTGCACCTAAGAACAAAGATGAGCACAATAATTAGAACTTCAGAGCTAAACCTGTTTATTCCCAAGGGAGTGTCGCTCAAGGGGGTAGTAAGCCTCCTGCCTGTGCCAAGTGTGGTAGGAACCACTCAGGTATTTGTCGTGAGGGCTCCACTGGTTGTTTCAAGTGTGGTCAGACTGGGCATTTCATGCGAGAGTGTCCAAAGAGCAAACAGGGAAATGGTAATGGGGGAAATAGAGCCCAGTATTCTTCAGTTACTCCACCAGATAGAGCTGCACCTAGAGAGGTAACTTCCGGTACTGGCGGAGGAACAAACCGCCTCTACGCGATCACTAGTCGCCAAGAGCAAGAGGATTCGCCAGATGTTGTCACTGGTATGATTCTAGTCTTTGACTTTAATGTTTATGCTTTGCTATACCCAGGAGCGAGTTTATCTTTTGTAACTCCTTATGTTGCTATGAACTTTGATGTTATTCCTGAGCAACTTAGTGAACCATTCAGTGTCTCTACGCCTGTTGGTGAGTCTATTCTAGCAGATAGAGTCTATCGTGATTGTACCATTTCCTTCAATCACAAGAGTACCATGGCTGACTTAATTGAGTTAGATATGGTAGATTTTGATGTCATTCTTGGTATGGACTCGCTTCATGAATGTTATTCCTCAGTTGATTGTAGAACTCGAGTAGTCAAGTTTCAGTTTCCAAATGAGCCAGTCTTAGAGTGGAAAAATAGTTCAGCAGTGCCTAAAGGTCGTTTCATTTTGTACCTTAAGGCAAGGAATTTAGTTTCTAAGGGGTGTGTCTATCACTTAGTTCGAGTTAATGACTCAAGTGTTGAGGTACTTCTGTAACATCTCGCACCTAGAAACGACTATAAAGAGTTTGAAATATGAAAATATTGATTTTTGGAAAGAATATGGAAATCTGGAAATTTTGTTTATGTTAAAAAAGTGAGTTTTGGCCATTTTCAAACGGTCATAACTCCTATCTCAGGAGGAGTTAGGATCAGATCTTGATATGGTTGGAAAAACCTTGAAGATATCTTTCTAACGCCGCCGAGAATGCACAATTTTGACATCGTATGAGTGAGATATGCCTTTCGGAAGTTGGGTTGTTGGATTGAGGAAACTCTCAAATCAGATTTAGGGAAGGGCAAAGTAGTCTTTTCTCTAATTAATTGCCTAATTTGTTTTAGGGATTTATTGGGGGTAAAATCTTATTTTAGAATAATTAAATTCACACTTAAGTTTTGGAGAAAAGAGAAAGGAAGAAAGAACAGGAGAAGAAGGCAAGAATTAGCCAAGATCATCCAAGCTTGCGAGTGGAATTCGTTGGGGGTGATCCCTATTAAGGTATCTGAGATCTTTCCGTGTTGGGTTAGTTCACCCACACACTAACTTGTTTCAATCCAATTGATTTTGAGTTGTGTACATGTGGAAGAAGTGAGGTTCTTGAAGAACAAATTGTAGAATTCTTGTTGGTAGAGTTGTTGATGCTTGGGGGTGAGTTGATTCATGTTTCCGAGTTGTTTTTCAAGTTATATTGGTGGTATATTGAGGGTACAATTGATCCTAAGTGTTTCGGGATGGAACTATGGAAGTTAGGGAGGTTTAGAGAAGAAGAACGGAAGAGAAAAATGGGAAGTCGCTGGGCAAAAGGGCTGGGGCGCCGCGCCTGCCAGAGCGCCACAAAAACTTCTCTGAAGTTTGGCCTCTGGCGTGTCGCGCCAGCCAGACTTCTATGAAGTTTGAGGGCTGGTGCCTAGCGCCTCTCAGAGCGCCAGGGACGCCAGTTCTCCCCATTCGTTCCCCACCTTTTAGTACTTGTTCCTAAGCGATGTACCTATGTTTTCTAGTTGTTTCCAACACTCTAAGGTACATCTAAACATCATGAAATAATCCATAAACATGAAATCATGAACCTTGAATCCATAATCCAATTCAAGGAAAGTTAAGATCAAAGTAAAAAAAGTTAAGAGTCAAAGTCTAGAAGTTAAGAAGCAAGTCAAAGCCAAGTTTCTTGAAGTTTTCAAGAGTCTTTAACAAACGTTTTAACTTTGTTTTACGGCTCAAGTTTAAAGTTAAGCAAAGATTAAAGAGTTGAGTACATTTCTCAAAAAGCTATAAGGGAACTAAGTATTCCTAAAGAGTTTATAAATGTTTTCACATTTGAGCAAGAAAAGGGAACATCGATTCCAAGAAACCTTTTAAGCTAGGTTTTAGTAATTATCTCAATTCAAAGAAAGAGTTTTGTTTTTACAAACATATGAGCTAAGTATATTTTGGGAGTAGTATTGAGCACCGATATGGGGATGCGAATTCATATTAACTCAAGTCTCTATAAAAGCCATCATGGGTAGTAAAGGATCATACTTTTTAGATGACTCCTTAAGATGATTTTAGCATAGACTAGTGTATCCACTAATTTAAGCGTTCTATATGAAGGCAAAGTATAAGACAGTTCTGGCAGCGTGGGAAAGACGTTGTATCACCACTTAGGCTCATAGTGGTGGTTGTCGGTTAGAGAATCTCCCACAAAAGTTACATTACTTTTATATTAAGTAAAGTTTAGTTTGTTATTGCTTTATCTTTAACGAACTAAGTTGTTTACACTGTTTTATAAGCTTTATATATATTGCATGTGTCTTATTGCTTTATATTGAGTTCAGTTGTTCACGAGTTAAACAAAGCCAATGTAAGTGTTCCTTTGTACTCCTTTAAAGCATAAGTTGTTGTTTAGCTTTCCAACTTGCATACTCGTACATTCAATGTATTCATGCCGGTTGGCCTGCATCTTATTATGATGCAGACGCAGGTAACCAGGATCAGCATCCAGCACGTCATTGATCCAGTTGAGCATTCCAGAGTCAGTAGTGAGCCTCCTTGCATTCTGGAGGACTCTTTTATTTCGCATTCCTAGTTTATCTTTATAAGAATGTTGTGGGGTCTGTCCCAACATCCATCTCAGTACTATAGAGGCTTCATAGACAGTCAGATAGTTAGTATTGAGTCTCTCGTCTATGTATTTGCAGATACTTTGTTTTGAGACATAAGTTGCCATATTGGCTAAGATGTTATCATTTAAACTATTGCATTGAGTTTATTCTTATGAGTTAAGTCTTCCGCTAAGTTAAGTAAGCCAGGCCAAGGGTCCTCTTGGGGCCAGCGATGGTCTTCGAGTGCTGGCCACGTCCAGGGTGTAGGCTCGGAGAGTGACAAACTTGGTATCAGAGCTTAGAGTTCAAGAGTCCTAGTTATCAGTGTGAAGCGCGCCACATCTATAATTAGGAGGCTGCAACATTTAGGAAATTTTTCACTGTCTTCATATCCATCTCGTGCGTTAGAGTTTATCTCTAAAAGTTTCCCTCTAATTTTTGTTTGTGCGTATTTCAGATAACCATGCCTCCACGAAGAGTAGCGCGAGGTAGTCTAGCTAGGATAAATGTTGAACCACAAGAGCAAGGGGTACCTAATCCACCAAACGTGCAACCTCAAGGCGAGGTCACTAATGCCGAATTCCGTGAGGCTATCCGGATGCTGAGCCAAGCTGTGACTAACCAGCTTGGGCAGCCAAGAGGACCAAGGCAACATGAGGCTGACACTTCGAGGATTCGCGAATTCTTGATAATGAATCTTCCAAGTTTCACTGGTTCGATCACTACTGAAGATCCGAAATTTTTTGTTGAGGAACTGAAGAAAGTTTTTGAGGTGATGCATATTGTTGATGCAGGAAGGGTTGAACTAGCTGCATATCAACTGAAGGATATTGCTAGAACATGGTTCGATCAATGGAAGGGGGGTAGACCTGAGGATGCACCACCTACTAGTTGGGCTTGTTTCGAAGAAGCCTTCTTGGGGAGTTTCTTTCCCCGAGAACTGAAGGAGGCTAAGGTACGAGAGTTTCTTACACTGAAGCAGGATTCCTTGAGTGTGCATGAGTATGGGTTGAAGTTCACCCAACTATCCCTCTATGCTCCTGAAATGGTTAAGGACATGAGGAGCATAATGAGCTTGTTTATTGCTGGCTTGGGTCGTCTGTCAAGCAAATAGGGCAGGGCAGCAATGCTGATAGATGACATGGACATATCAAGGTTGATGGTTTATGTGCAGCAGGTTGAGAAAGAGAAGTTGAGAGACAGGGAAGAGTTCAGAAGTAAGAAAGCGAAGACAGGGAATGAGTCTGGGCAGCAGAAAGGCAATGTGAATCGTTCGTCCTTTCAACATAAGCAAAAGTGGCCTGCTCCATCATCTGCTAGTGCAACTGCACCTCGAAACAAAGGCGAATATTATGGTCAGAATTCGTAGAATTTCAGATCTAAACTATCCCAGTCCCAGGGTAGTGTGGCACAAGTAGGTAGTTGGGCTCCTGCATGTGCTAAGTATGGGAGAACACACCCAAGTAAGTGTCGTGATGGCTTGATAGGTTGTTTCAAGTGCGGACAAGAGGGACACTTCTTGAAAAAGTGTCCTAAGAATAAGCAAGGTAGTGGAAATCCAGGCAATAGAGCCCAGTTTTCATCAGTTGCTCCACCAGATAGGGTTGCACCTAGAGGAGCTACTTTTGGTACTGGCGGAGGAGCAAACCGCCTCTATGCAATCACTAGTCGCCATGAGCAAGAGAACTCTCCAGATGTTGTCATGGGTATGATCAAAGTCTTTACTTTTGATGTTTATGCTTTGCTAGACCGAGGAGCAAGTTTGTCTTTTGTAACTCCTTATGTTGCAAATAAGTTTGAGATTCTTCCTGAGAAACTTTGTGAACCTTTTTGTATTTCTACACCTGTTGGGGAGTCTATTCTAGCAGAAAGAGTCTATCGTGATTGTTCTGTTTCCATCAATCACAAAGCCACCATGGTTGATCTACTTGAGCTAGACATGGTAGATTTTGATGTCATTCTAGGTATGGACTGGCTTCATGCCTGTTATACCTCCACAGATTGCAGAACTCGAGTTGTCAAGTTTCAGATTCCTAATGAGCCAGTCATAGAGTGGAGTAGTAGTTCAGCAGTGCCTAAGGGTCGTTTCATTTCGTACCTTAAGGCGAGAAAGTTAGTTTCAAAGGGTTGTATTTATCACTTAGTCCGAGTTAATGACTCAAGTGTTAAGGTACCTCCCATTCAGTCAGTTCCTGTAGTAAGAGAGTTTTCATAAGTTTTTCCTGATGATCTACCCGGAGTCCCTCCTGAGAGAGAAATAGACTTTGGTATAGATCTTATTCCAGATACTCGTCCTATCTCTATTCCGCCATATAGAATGGCACCATCAGAGTTGAAAGAGTTGAAAGAGCAGTTGAAAGATCTCTTAGATAAGGGTTTCATTCGACCAAGTGTCTTACCTTGGAGCGCTCCGGTCTTGTTTGTGAGAAAGAAAGATGGTTTCCTTAGGATGTGTATAGATTACCGTCAATTAAATAAGGTTACCATAAAAAATAAGTATCCTCTTCCAAGGATAGATGATTTATTTGATCAACTTCAGGGTGCCACCTGTTTTTTCGAAAATTGACCTCAGATCAGGTTACCATCAGTTGAAAGTAAGGGAATGTGATATTTCCAAGACAGCATTCAGGACTAGATATGGTCATTATGAGTTCTTGGTCATGTCCTTTGATTTGACCAATGCACCAGCAGCGTTCATGGATCTTATGAATAGAGACTTCAAACCTTATATAGATATGTTTGTTATCGTCTTCATTGATGATATACTAATCTATTCAAGGAATGAAGAAGATCACGCTAGTCACCTCAGGATAGTTCTTCAGACCTTGAAGGATAGAGAGTTGTATGCCAAGTTCTCTAAGTGTGAGTTTTGGCTTGAGTCTGAGGCATTCTTGGTCCATATTATTTCCGGTGATGGTATTAGAGTTGATACTCAAAAAATTGAGGCAGTGCAGAATTGGCCTAGACCCACATCTCCAACTGATATTAGGAGTTTCTTAGATTTAGCTGGCTATTATAGAAGGTTTGTAGAGGGGTTCTTGTCTATTTCGTCTCCTTTGACTAAGTTGACTCAAAAGACAGTGAAATTTCAATGGTCTGAAGCTTGTGAGAAAAGCTTTCTGGAATTGAAGAAGAGGTTGACCAGTGCCTCAGTTTTGACCTTACTAGAGGGTACTCAAGGTTTTGTGGTGTATTGTGATGCATCCAGAGTTGATTTGGGTTATGTGTTAATGTAGAATGGCAAGGTGATAGCTTATGCCTCCAGACAATTGAAGGTTCATGAGAAGAATTATCCAACCCATGACTTAGAGTTGACTGCTGTAGTTTTTGCCTTGAAGATTTGGCGACACTACTTGTATGGCATTCATGTTGATATATTCACTGATCACAAGAGCTTGCAATATGTATTCACTCAGAAAGAGCTCAATCTCATACAGAGGAGGTGGTTGGAATTACTCAAGGATTATGACACGAGTATTCTTTATCACCCAGGTAAGGCTAATATGGTTGTTGATGCTTTAAGCAGGTTATCCATGGGTAGTACCACCCATGTTGAGGAAGAAAAGAAGGATTTAGCCAAAGATGTGCACAGACTTGCACGCCTGGGAGTCAGACTTATGGATTCCACACAAGGAGGAATGGTGGCGACGAACGGGGCTGAATCATCACTAGTGTCAGAAGTGAAAGAAAAGCAAGACCAAGATCCCATTTTGCTAGACTTAAAGGCAAATGTTCATAAGCAAAGAGTATTAGCATTTGAACAAGGGGGATATGGTGTAATGAAATATCAAGGTACATTGTGTGTACCAATAGTGGATGAACTTCAAGAGAGGATCGGGGAGGAAGCCCATAGCTCCAAATATTCCATTCATCCAGCTTCCACAAAGATGTATCGCAATTTGAGAGAAGTGTATTGTTGGAATGGCATGAAGAAGGGCATTGCAGAGTTTGTTGCTAAGTGTCCATATTGCCAGCAAATGAAAGTCGAGCACCAAAGGCCAGTTGGTTTGGCGCAGAATATAGAACTTCCAGAATGGAAGTGGGAGATGATTAATATGGATTTCATCACATGTTTTCCAAGGTCTCGCAGACAACATGATTCTATTTGGGTGATTGTCGACAGAATGACAAAATCAACCCACTTTTATTCGGTAAAGACTACCCATTCAGCAGAAGATTATGCTAAGCTATATATTCAAGAAGTGGTAAGACTCCATGGAGTTCCGGTCTCCATTATTTCTGATAGAGGTGCACAATTTACTTCACAGTTCTGGAAATCTTTCCAGAAAGGTTTGGGTTCGAAGGTGAATTTAAGTACTGCATTTCATCCTCAGATAGATGGGCAAGCAAAGCGTACCATTCAGAACTTAGAAGATATGTTAAGGGCCTGCGTGATTGATTTCAAGGGGAATTGGGATGATCACCTGTCTCTCATAGAGTTTGCTTACAACAACATTTATCATTCTATCATCCAGATGGTTCTTTATGAAGCTCTTTATGGGAGAAGATTTAGATCTCCTATTGGATGGTTTGAAGTTAGTGAAGCAGGGTTGATAGGACCAGATTTAGTCCATCAAGCTATGGAGAAGGTTAAAGTGATTCAACAAAGGTTGAAATGGCACAGAGTCGTCAGAAATCCTACACAGATGTTAGGATAAGGCCATTAGAGTTCGAAGTAGATGATTGGGTTTATTTGAAGGTTTCACCCATAAAGGTTGTCATGAGGTTTAGTAGGAAGGGAAAGCTTAGTCCCCGGTATATTGGACCTTATCGCATAGCCAAGAGGATTGGCAGTGTAGCTTACGAGTTGGAGCTACCCCAGGAATTAGCGGCGGTTCATCCGGTATTTCAAATCTCTATGTTGAAGAAGTGCATGGGAGATCCTTCATTGATAGTGCAAACTGAAAATGTTGAGATTAAGGAAAATTTATCTTATGAGGAGATTCCAGTTCAGACTTTAGATAGCCAAGTTCGCAAGTTGAGAACAAAAGAAGTTGCATCAGTTAAAATCCTTTGGAGGAATCAATTTGTTAAAGAAGCTACTTGCGAAGCTGAGAAGGACATGAAAAGGAGATATCCCCATCTGTTTGAATCTGGAGAGAATTCAGTTGAAGGTAACAATTCTCTTCTTAGTACTCCTTGAATTATTGAGTAAGCATGTGTTACTTGTTTTGCTTATTGAGTGTTGAACTAGATGTTACCACCCTTAGCATAGTGAAATAAAACTCATTCGAGGACGAATGTTCCCAAGGGGGAGATATTGTAACATCTCGCACCTAGAAACGTATATAAAGAGTTTGAAATATGAAAATATTGATTTTTGGAAAGAATAAGGAAATTTGGAAATTGTCTAAGTTAAGAAAGTGAGTTTTGGCCATTTTCAAATGGTCATAACTCCTAGCTCAAGAGGATTTACGAGCCTGTCTTAATATGGTTCGAAAACCCTTGGAGATATCTTTCCAACGCCGTCGATATTGCACGATTTCGACATCGTATGAGTGAGATATGCCTTTCGGAAGTTGGGTTGTTGGATTGAGGAAAGTCCCAATCCGGATTTAGGGAAGGGCAAAGTAGTCTTTTCTCTAATTAATTTCCTAATTCGTTTTAGGGATTTATTGGGGGTAAAAGCTTATTTTGGTCAGATTAGAATAATTAAATTCACGCTTAGGTTTTGGAGAAAACAAAAAGGAAGAAAGAACGGGAGAAGAAGGCAAGAATTCGCCAAGATCATCCAAGCATGCGAGTGGAATTCATCGGGGGTGATCCCTATTAAGGTATGTGAGATTTTTTCGTGTTGGGTTAGTTCACCCACACACCAAATTGTTTCAATCCAATTGATTTTTAGTTGTGTACATGTGGAAGAAGTGAGGTTCTTGAAGAACAAATTGTAGAATTCTTGTTGGTTGAGTTGTTGATGCTTGGGGGTGAGTTGATTCATGTTTCTGAGTTGTTTTTCGAGTTATATTGGTGGTATATTTAGGGTACAATTGATCCTAAGTGTTTGGGCAAGGAACTATGGAAGTTAGGGAGGTTTAGAGAGGAATAATGGAAGAGAAAAGTTGGAAGTTGCTGGGAGAAAGGGCTGGGGCGCCGCGCCTGCCAGAGTGCCACAAAAACTTCTCTAAAGTTTGGCCTCTGGCGTGTCGCGCCAGCCAGACTTCTATGAAGTTTGAGGGCTTGTGCCCCGCGCCTCTCAGAGCGCCAGGGACGCCAGTTCTCCCCATTTGTTCCCACCTTTTAGTACTTGTTCCTAAGCGATGTACCTATGTTTTCTAGTTGTTACCAACACTCTAAGGTACATCTAAACATCATGAAATCATCCATAAACATAAAATCATGAAACTTGAATCCATAATCTAATTCAAGGAAAGTTAGGATCAAAGTAAAAAAAGTTAAGAGTCAAAGTCTAGAAGTTAAGAAGCAAGTCAAAGCCAACTCAAGTTTCAAGTTAAGCAAAGAGTATAGAGTTGAGTCCATTTCTCAAAAAGCTATAAGGGAAATAAGTATTCCCAGAGAGTTTATAAATGTTTTCACATTTGAGCAAGAAAAGGGAACATCGATTCCACGAGAGCTTTTAAGCTAAGTTTTGAGTAATTATCTCAATTCAAAGAAAGAGTTTTGCTTTTACAAACATATGAGCTAAGTATATTTTGGAGTAGTATTGAGCACCGATATGGGGATGCGAATTCATATTAACTCAAGTCTCCATAAACCATGTAGCCATCATGGGTAGTAAATGATCATACTTTTTAGATGACTCCTTAAGATGCTTTTAGCATAGACTAGTGGATCCACTAATTTAAGCGTTCTATATGACGGAAAAGTATAGGATAGTTCTGGCAGCATGGTAAAAATGTTTTATCACCACTTAGGCTCATAGTGGTGGTTGTCGGTTAGAGAATCTCCCACAAAAGTTACATTACTTTTATATTAAGTAAAGTTGAGTTTGTTATTGCTTTATCTTTAACGAACTAAGTTGTTTACACTATTTTATAAGCTTTATATATATTGCATGTGTCTTATTGCTTTATATTGAGTTCAGTTGTTCACGAGTTAAACAAAGCCAATGTAAGTGTTCCTTTGTACTCCTTTAAAGAATAAGTTGTTGTTTAGCTTTCCAACTCGCATACTCGTACATTCAATGTATTCATGCCGGTTGGCCTGCATCTTATTATGATGCAGACGCAGGTAATCAGGATCAACATCCAGCGCGTCATTGATCCAATTGAGCATTCCAGAGTCAGTAGTGAGCCTCCTTGCATTCTGGAGGACTCTTTTATTTCGCATTCCTAGTTTATCTTTATAAGAATGTTGTGGGGTCTGTCCCAAAATCTATCTCAGTACTATAGAGGCTTCATAGACAGTCAGACAGTTAGTATTGAGTCTCTCGTCTATGTATTTGCAGATACTTTGTTTTGAGACATAAGTTGCCATATTGGCTAAAATGTTATCATTTAAACTATTGCATTGAGTTTATTCTTATGAGTTAAGTAAGCCAGGACAAGGGTCCGCTTGGGGCCAGTGATGGTCCCCGAGTGTCGGCCACGTCCAGGGTGTAGGCTCGGGGCGTGACAACTTCCTATTCAGTCAGTTCTGGTAGTAAAAGAGTTTCTAGAAGCCTTTCTAGATGATCTTCCCGGAGTCCCTCCTGAGAGAGATATAAACTTCAGTATAGATCTTCTTCCAGATACTCGTCCTATATTTATTCCGCCATACAGAATGGCACCACCAGAGTTGAAAGAGTAGTTAAAGGATCTATTAGATAGGGTCTTCATTCGACCAAGTGTCTCACCTTGGGGCACTCCGGTCTTGTTTGTGAGAAAGAAAGATGGTTCCCTTAGGATGTGTATAGACTACCGTCAATTGAACAAGGTTACCATCAAGAATAAGTATCCTTTTTCGAGAATTGATGATCTTTTCGATCAGCTTCAGGGTGCCACTTGTTTCTCAAAAATAGACCTCAGATTAGGTTACCATCAGTTAAGAGTAAGGGAATGAGATATTCCCAAGACAGCATTCGGGACCCGTTATGGTCATTATGAGTTTCTGGTCATGTCCTTTGGTTTGACTAATGCACCAGCAACATTCATGGATCTTATGAACAGAATCTTCAAACCTTATTTAGATATGTTTTTTATCATCTTCATTGATGAAATACTAATCTATTCAGGGAATGAAGAAGATCATGCTAGTCACCTCAGAATAGTTCTTCAGACTTTGAAAGATAGAGAATTGTATGCCAAGTTCTCTAAGTGTAAGTTTTGGCTTAAATCTGTCTTATTCTTAGGCCACATTGTGTCTGGAGAGGGAATTAAAGTTGATACTCAGAAAATTGAAGTAGTGCAGAATTGGCCTAGACCCACATCTCAAACGGATATTAGAAGTTTCTTGGGCTTGGTTGGATATTATAGAAGGTTTGTGAAGGAGTTCTCATCCATTTCATCTCATTTGACGAAGTTGACTCAGAAGACGGTGAAATTTCAATGGTCTGAAGCTTGTGAGAAAAACTTTCAGGAATTGAAGAGAAGGTTGACTACTGCCCCAGTTTTGACTTTACCGAAAGGTACTCAAGGTTTTGTTGTGTATTGTGATGCATCTAGAGTTGGTTTGGCTTGTGTATTAATGCAGAATGGAAAAGTTATAGCTTATGCCTCCAGACAGTTGAAAGTTCATGAGAAGAACTACCCAACCCATGACTTAAAGTTGGCTGTTGTAGTGTTCGCTTTGAAGATATGGCGTCATTTCTTGTATAGTGTTCATGTTGATATATTCATTGATCACAAGAGCCTTCAATATGTGTTCACTCAGAAAGAGGTTAATCTCAGACAAAGGAGGTGGTTAGAGTTACTCAAGGATTATGACATGAGTATTCTTTATCACCCAGGTAAGGCTAATGTTGTTGTTGATGCCTTGAGCTGGTTGTCTATGGGTAGTACCGCCCATGTTGAGGAATAAAATAAAGAGTTGGCAAAAGATGTGCATAGGCTTGCACACTTGGGAGTCCGACTTATGGATTCCACAGAAGGAGGAATAGTGGTTACGAATGAGGCTGAATTATCACTAGTGTCAGAAGTTATAGAAAAACAAGACCAAGATCCCATTTTGCTTGAATTGAAGGCAAATATTCATAAGCAAAAAGTACTAGCTTTTGAACAAGAGGGAGATGGTGTATTGAGGTATCAATGTAGATTGTGTGTACCTATGGTGGATGGACTCCAAGAGAGGATCGTGGAGAAAGCTCATAGCTCCAGATATTCCATTCATCCGGGTTCCACAAATATGTATCGTGACTTGAGAGAAGTTTATTGGTGGAATAGCATGAAGAAGGGCATTGCTGAATTTGTTGCTAAGTGTCCAAATTGCCAACAAGTGAAGGTTGAGCACCAAAGGCCCGGTGGTTTGGCGCAGAATGTAGAACTTCCAGAATGGAAGTGGGAGATGATTAATAAGGATTTCATCACACATCTGCCAAGATCTCGCAGACAGCATGATTTTATTTGGGTGATTGTCGATAAAATGACAAAATCAGTCCATTTTCTGTCGGTACAGACTACCCATTCAGCAGAAGATTATGCCAGGTTATTTATTCAAGAAGTGGTAAGACTTCATGGAGTCCCAGTCTCCATTATTTTAGATAGGGGTGCACAATTTACTGTACAATTCTGGAAATCTTTTCAGAAAGGTTTGGATTCGAAAGTGAATTTAAGCGCTGCCTTTCATCCTCAGACAGATGGGCAAGCAGAGCGCACTATTCAGACTTTAGAAGATATGTTGAGGGATTGCGTGATTGATATCAAAGGAAATTGGGATGATCACCTACCTCTCATTGAGTTTGCTTACAACAACAGTTATCACTCTAGCATCCAAATAGCTCCTTATGAAACTATTTATGGGAGAAGATACAGATCTCCTATTGGATGGTTTGAAGTTGGTGAAGTAGGGTTGATAGGACCAGATTTAGTTCACCAAGCAATGGAAAAGGTGAAAGTGATTCAAGAAAAGTTGAAAATGGCAAAGAGTCGTCAAAAATCCTACACTGATGTTAAGAGAAGGGCGTTAGAGTTTGAAGTAGATGATTGGGTATATTTGAAAGTTTCACCCATGAAGGGTATTATGAGGTTTGGTAAGAAGGTAAAGCTTAGTCCCCGGTATATTGAACCTTATCGCATAGACAAGAGGATTGGCAATGTAGCTTATGAGTTAGAGCTACCACAGGAATTAGTAGCGGTTCATCCGGTATTTCACATCTCCATGTTGAAGAAGTGCATGGGTGATCCTTCATTGATCATACCAACTGAAAATATTGGGATCAAGGATAGCTTATCATATGAGGAGATTCATGTCCAGATTCTAGATTGTCAAGTTCACAAGTTGAGAACAAAGGAGGTAGCATCAATCAAAGTCCTTTGGAGGAACCAATTTGTTGAGAAAGCTACTTGGGAAGCTGAGGAGGATATGAAGAAGAGATATCCACATCTCTTTGAATCCGAAGAAAGTGCAGATCAAGGTATTAATTTTCTTTTTAGTGCTCTTTAAATTATGAGTGAGCATGTTGTTTGATTTCATTTGCGTGTTGGGTGTTTGAATTTGATGTTACACCCTAAGCCTAGTAAGAGTAATCTCCTTCGAGGACGAATTTTCCCAAGGGGGGAATATTATAACATCTCACAACTAGAAAGAAGTTTAAAAATCTGGAAATAGTTATTTTTGGAAAGTATAAGGAAATCTAGAAAAAAAAAAAGTTAAGGTGATTTTTTTGTCAACTTCAACAATCATAGCTCCTAGATCAAGATGAGTTAGTTGTAGTTCCAAATATGGTTGGAAAGCTCTTGGAATGATCTTTCCAATGCATCCAAGTTTACACGATTCCGAGTTTGGATGAGTGAGTTATTCCCTTTAGAAGTTGGGCTATTGGATTAAGGAAATGTCCAATTCGGAATTTTAAGGGGTATTTTAGTCTTTTCATTGCCCTATTATTTTAATCCATTTTAAGGAGTTTAATATGGGTCAAATCAGATTTTATTCAATTTTAGAATTTGGGATTTCACGCTAGGGCTAAGGAGAAAGGAGAAGAGGAAGCAAGAACATTCAAGATCGTCGAAGTTTGGCTTGTGGATTTCGACGGGGGTGATCCCTACAAGGTATGTGAGATCACATAGCGTTGGGTTAGTTCACCCACGCGCCAAGCATGTTTAATTCAGCGTATTTTAGTCCTAAAAAGATTGAGAAATTGATGTTCTTGATAGTTGTTCTTGAATTGATTTCGTTCCTGAATATGAGTTGGGATTAAGGAGTTTCTTGATGATTAAGTGTTTCCTTGAATTTTTTGGTTTAAAGTTGTGTATATGATTTGGGTACATGAATCTAAAGTGAATTTTGGAAAAAGAATCGGATTAAAACGATTTACGATCAGAAAAGGAGATCAAAAGTTCGTCAGAAATTTGCCTGAGGAACAGGTCGCGCGACGCATCCCCATAGCGCCAGGAGGCTAGGGCGGCGCGCCTGTAGTTTGCCTAAAATGATCCCCAGTAAAATGGGGTCTGGCGCGGCGTGCCAGCGACGCGCCTGGATCGGTGTTTTTCACCCAGTTTTCGTCATTCAGTCTGTTTAAGTCCTTTTAAAGTGTATTAACACTTTTCATTGATCCTAACTACTCTAAATGACTTCTAAACACCTAGAAATCATCCATAAATATGAATCACAATCTTGAATCCATAAATTCAAATTCAAGGAAAGTCAAGAGCCAAGTCTTGGAAGTTCTCAAAGTCTTTTCAAGAAGTCTTTTGCAAATGCTTTTAACTTTATTTTTAGACTTAAGTTTTGAGTTCAGTAAAGAAGTAAAGTTGAAGTTCTTTTCTTTAAATAAGTATATGGGGACTATGTATTCCCAAAGAGATTTATAAATGTATTCACATTTTAATAAGAACGGAAACTGAGATTTCCAAAGAGCCTTCGGGCTAGTTTTTTCAGAAAAGAGTAATAGCTTTCTAAATGAAGCAAGAAGGGAAATTGAGATTTCCAAGATAACCTTTGAGCTAAGTTTTTGAGCACTAATCTCAAATCACAGAAAGAAGTATGTTTTTAAAACATAAAGAGCTAGTATATTTTGGGAGTAGTATTGAGCACCGATTTGGGGGTGAGCATGAATTCAAATAACTCACGTCTCCATAAAACCCTGTAGCCACCATGGGTAGAAAACGGTCATACTTTTTTGATGAACCCTTTTCACAATAGACTAGTGGATCCACTTAGTAGTTCAGGTCCTATACCTTTGGTCGGGTATAGGATGTGCTGGCAGCGTGAGATAGATCGTTGTATCATCACTATAGCTCTTATGTGATGGTTGTCCGTTAGAGAAACTCCCACAGAAGTTATTGTATTTTTACATACATCTCAGAGTTATATGTATCTTTGCATACACACAGAGTTGACATCATGGTTTTAAATAGATTTTCTTTATATTGCACTTGTTTTAAATTGCTTTATATTGAATGAGTTCAGTTATGTTGAGTTGAGTTGAGCCAGGTAAGTTCTTCAGTTTCTTTTAGATTCCTTTTCAAGCCTATGTTGTTTTATCTTTGCAACTCGCATACTCGTACATTCAATGTACTGATGCCAGTTGCCCTGCATCGTCTTATGATGCAGACATAGGTAACTAGGATCGGCATTCCAGCACATTATTGATCCAGTGAGCAGTTCAGAGTCAGTCGGTGAGCCTCCTTGTACTCTGAAGGATATATTTTCATTGTTTTTTTAGTTTAGTCCATTAGGATGTTGTGGGATTTGTCCCAACATCCACCTCAGTTGTTTTAGAGGCTTCATAGACAGACAGTCAGTTAGTTATTTCAGTCGTCTTTACTTTTCATTTCTTATGATAAAGACTTGAGTTTGCCTAAATGGACAGTAGAATGTTCCTTTATAACATTCTAGTTTCTTCATAAATGCTTATGTGATGAGTTAAGTCTTCCGCTGAGTTAGCGAGCCAAGCAAAGGGTTCGCTTGGGACCAGCAATGGTCTTCGAGTTCCATTCTCATCCAGGGTGTATGCTCGGGGCGTGAAATTAAATATCGTTGAAACCTATTTAGCGGTTCTTTATACCCAATTATGGGTTGTAAATTCGGGAGCCACTGACCATGCTGCACTTCTTTGCAGGGGTTCAGGAAACGCAGCGGCTAAGTGAGAATGAAGTTTGCATTTTTTAGGCGAATGGGGAACCAACACCAGTCCTAGAAATAGGAAATATCTCTTTTTCTTTTAGTAGTTCCAGAATTCTGTTTTTAAAAGATGTTCTTTCTGTACCTTTGATAAGAAGGAATTTTCTTTCAGTTTCAAAAATAATGGATACTGGTTATGATATTTTATTTGCAAATAAATGTGTTGTTATTAAGTATGATAAGAAATTCATCCATAGTGCTCATAAAATACATCATCTCTTTGCATTTGAAGTCTCCCATGACATGCTACACCATAATGAATTAAATAATATTGATATTTCTTATAAAAGAAAATGTATTTCTGGATTGAGTCAAATTTACTTATGGCACTTACGTCTATCTCATATCAATATAAAAGGATATGAAGATTGATTTCTGATGGACCTCTGAGTTCATTGAAAGTGGAGGCACGACCAACCTGTGAATCTTGTTTAGAAGCTAAAATGACAAAGAGACATTTCCCTTCCAAAGGAAATAGAGCCAGTAATAAGTTAGAATTAATTCATTCTGATTTGTGCGGTCCTATGAATATACGAGCAACATGGGGTTTTGAGTATTTTGTGAATTTCACAGATGACTACTCAAAATATGTATACATTTATTAGTTGCGCCAGAAATCTGAATGCTTTGAGAAGTTCAAAGAATTCAAGGTAGAAACAGAAAAGTGGCATGGTAAACATATCCAAACATTACGATCAGATCGTGGTGGTGAATACCTTTTTTCGATGGAATTCATTAAGTACTTATCAAAATCGGGCATTACATCTCAATATTCTGCCCCAGGAACACCACAACAAAATGGTCTGGCAGAACGAAGAAATAGAACTCTTTTGGAAATGGTTAGATCAATGTTAAGTTATTCAGATTTTTCTTTTAGCTTTTGGGGATATGCCTTAGAAACTGCAAATTACATTCTGAATTTGGTTCCTTCCAAATCTGTTCCTTTAACCCCATCCGAATTGTGGAATGGGCGCAAGCCTAGTCTACGGCATATTCAAGTTTGGGAATGTCCAGCACATGTATTAAAAAGGAAAACAAGTAAGTTGGAATCAAGGACAGAAGTGTGCATTTTCATTGGATATCCAAAAGGAACTAAAGGAGGTTTATTTTATTGTCCTAAGGAACAAAAGGTAATTGTTTCAACAAATGCCAAGTTTTTGAAACAGAACTATTTAATTAACCATGTTCCTAGAAGTAAACTTGTGTTATAGGAACTAAGCAAAAGAATACCTACTAATGAAACATCAACACAACTACCTAAATCAATTGGTGGCATACCATTGCATCCACATAGTGGGAGGAATGTCGGTCGAGGTTGCTCAAGAGGATGCTCTAGAGGTTGCTAAAAATTAGAATCAAGACATCTCGCTACCACAAAGTAGTGGGAGTAATGTCACGCAACCTAAAATTGTGGAGGAAGTAGTTCAAAATGTTCATAATTTAGTTCAAGATGTAGCAAATCATGTAGTTGCTAGTCATCGTACGTAGTGGGAGAGTTATTAGAAAACCACAATAGTTTACGCTCTTGGGAGAATCATATGATAGAATCCCTGAAGAGACTAATACAGAACCATTAAATTATGCCGAAGCACTACATGATAAAGATGCTGAAATGTGGGTTGTTGCTATGAAGTCTGAAATGGAATTTATGTACTCAAACCAAGTCTGGGATCTTGTGGAACCACCAATAGGTGTTAAACTTAATGGTTGTAAGTGGATCTACAAGAAAAAGAGAGGTGTGGATGGAAAAGTGAAAAATTTTAAGGCTCGGTTTGTTGTGAAAGGGTTTACTCAAAAAGAAGGAATTGATTATGAGGAAACTTTTTCGCCTGTAGCCATGCTTAAATCCATTAGGATTCTCTTATCCATTGCTTCTCATTATAATTATGAGATTTGGCAAATCGATGTCAAGACAACTTTTTTAAATAGAAGTCTTGAAGAGTGCATTTATATGACACAACCAGAAGGTTTCATGGTAAATGGAAATGAACACATGGTTTGTAAACTTAAGAGATCCATTTATGGATTAAAACAGGCATCTCAGGCATGGAACATTTGTTTTGACAATTCGATTAAAATGTTTGGTTTTGATCAGTTTGAAAATGAATCATGCATCTATAAGAAATGGGAGGGAGACAGAGTAACATTTTTTATTCTGTACGTAGATGACATCTTGCTCATAGGAAATAATGTGAGCATGTTGAATTTTGTTAAGGAGTGATTGTCGTCGCATTTTGATATGAAAAACTTGGGAGAAGCGGCTCATATCCTTGGGATTAAGCTTTTGTGAGATCGCAAACAAAGAATATTAGGCTTGTCTCAAGCACTTTATATTGATACTATTTTTGCGAGGTTTAGCATGCAAAATTCCAAAAAGGGGTTTCTTCCTTTTAGACATGGAATTAATTTATCAAAGGATCAGTCACCCAAAATGACCAACGAGATAGAAAGGATGAAGGCGGTCCCTTACGCTTCTGCTATAGGGAGTCTTATGTATGTTAAGTTATGCACCAGACCGGATATCTGCTTTGATGTAGGCATGGTTAGAAGATTTCAGTCTAACCTTGGGCAAGAACATTGGACTGCAGTCAAGCATATCATCAAGTACCTTAAAAGGACTAGGGATTATATGCTTGTTTTCCACCCTGGCAATTTTGTACCTATTGGATATACAGATTCAGATTTCCAGTCAGATAAAGCTTCTAGAAAATCGACCTCAGGATATGTATTTACTCTGGGAGGTGGAGCCATAGTTTGGAGGAGCATAAAGAAATCTTGTGTTGCTGACTCCACCATGGAAGCTGAATATGTAGCTGCATCTGAGGAGGGTTGTTTGGATCAAAAATTTTCTAAAAGAGCTCGAAGTGGTTCCTTTTATTGAAGCACCAATTACACTTTATTGTGATAATAGTGGTGCAGTTGCCAACTCAAAAGAATCACGAAGCCATAAAAGGAGTAAGCACATTGAGAGGAAATATCACTTGATTCGTGATATAACTCAAAGGGGTGATGTGAGAGTTTTGAAGATTGAATCGAAGAACAATTTGGCGGATCCATTTACCAAAGCCTTACCTCAGAAGTCTTTTGATAAGCATGTGGATGAAATGGGTGTTAAATTGTACATGCATGGTTATGAGTCTAAGTGGGAGATTGTTGGGATATACTATTAACCATATGGTTGAGTTATAGTATTGATTTTAATCCTTTATAAAGACTTTACGTATTATGTTAATTATTACAATAAAGTCTTTGTTTGAATAGATCATTGTGTTTATATGTGTGTCCATTGCTTATATAGTAGACGATTTTTGGGTATGAAGTTGCTTAACTCATACGCGGAAGATTAAAATTGTCGATTCTTATAAGTCATAAATTAAATGTTCACAATCAAAGATGAAGTTGGACAAACATCTTGATGATTGTAACACAAGATTAAAAGTAATTCAATCTTAATTATGGGAATGGTAAAATTCCAACTTCTTGTGTTAGTACATTTTGCATGTATTGAACGGACCAAATTGAGATATGCATTTAGGTTCTGAATTTCAATAAATCATATCTCTAGTCCATTACATGAGCTTATACTCTTAATCTTGATGTAGTTATTATGATCTGTGTAGTTTGATTTATTATTTTCATCTATCAAAAAGTGAGACTCTATGATGAGTCAAAAAATTCCTAATGGATTGGATAATAACAAATTACATTCGTGAAATAATAATTAGCTGATAGAGCCATATCTCGGATATGAGAAAGAAGACACCCCTTTATGATTGCTTATAAGTAGTCACGTGAAAATCCTGCAGGTGGATTATATATGTATATCCGTCACGTGAATTAATTTAAGCATAAATATAAAGGATTGAATTAATCAATGGATTAAATTTTTCAGAAGTTTAGTTTAATTGATTGGTGTCGGTAATTCTAACATGGGGAGTTAAATAAGTTGTAACGAAAAAAAATGAAATTAAATAAAGGAGTGCAGTTGCAGATTTTTAGTGGTACAATCTGTGATTTATTATGATATGGTTAATTCATGATTTTTACAAATTAAATATTATAATTGGAAGCCTCTGCTAATAAATTTGTGGTCCCTACTATGCCTG
This sequence comes from Solanum piurae, assembly GCA_029582685.1. NCBI lineage: Eukaryota > Viridiplantae > Streptophyta > Magnoliopsida > Solanales > Solanaceae > Solanum > Solanum piurae. The sequence goes on from JAJOOO010002617.1 coordinate 33,338, forward strand.
ATTAATTGATCGAGTTCGGAAAAGAAAAAGACTGTTAGTATTTTTTTTCAGCTTAGAAATAAATTGTTTTTGACTTTTATTAGTTTAAAAGAGAAAAACTTTTTCTTTCCTTAAAAGAAGAAAAAAGCAAATACTGCAATTTTTTATCTCCTTAGAAGATGAAAGAAATAAATAATAGTGTTCAATGGTTATCAGTGGCTATTAATGATATTTAATGGTTGTTGATTACCCTTGGTGTTTAATGACTTTCTAAATACACTTAATGATATTTAGTGGTTGTTGATAACTATTGATCATGGTTGTTAGATACTCGTAACCATGTCAAAATACACTTAATGGTATTTAGTGGTTGTTGATGACTATTGATCATGGTTATTGAATACATTTAACAGTGTCCACATACACCTAAAGGTATTTAATGACTATTAATGACTATTAATTATGACTAGAAACATTTCATCTTATTATACTGAAAAGTATAAATAGGGGTGGTGGTTCTCAAGGAAAGGTCATCCTTTTTCTGAAAATTTCTTCCCCACACAAGACTTGATTGAGAAAGTTAGTCAGAAATTAGTAGAAGACTGCAATTCTGGAGTCCCAGTCCCTGAACGAGTTGTGTGAAAGCTACAAAAGGTTAGAGTTTTACAATTTATTTAGATTACATTATTATGCTTTAATTTTATGTAAGTTTGTGATTCTGAAAAATGCTTCCGATGTACATATTCTAACAGAATAGTCATTCCCAAAATTCAATAACTCCATCTCAAACTATCCCGCTCAAATAAGTAATTCATTTTGAGTCCACTTCCTTGGTTTGACATACAAATAAACCTTCCAAGATCAATAAAAGTATGAAGTCTTTAATAGTAGTGATATAATGTGTTGTCTCTTACAGTTGTATATGTTATTTTTATTCACAACCAAGAACAATGAAGGATAATTTATCTCATAGGTCTGCACAAGCTCATGTTCGCAACATCATGATAAATGCTGAGAAATATATGTAACGTGGAAAAAATTGTGCTAGATTACGAAGTATTCAAGATACAAGTGTTGCAATCAACAACTAAAAAATTACAACAAGATTTGTTTAATTTTGGTAGCTGCTACTTGTGTTTTGTTTGAAGATCTTTCCCTAACATTTGCGGGTAAAAACTTGAGATTCTTGTCACAAGTTTGTCATTTTTTTTTACAATTTAAATTTAGAATTTGTACTCTTCGAAGCCTCTTGACTTGCCTTTATAATTCAATTGTTTCTTAAGCAAAAAAGTTTTTATTAATTACTTAAATTATTAGATATTAAAGCAAAAATACTATTGAGCGATTGGTTCAAATACTACTAATTTATAAAATACTTGATATTATATTCTACTAGTCAAACTCAATGAATATAGAAAAGTGTAACTTAACTAAAAAATTAAAGTTAACTTCATTAAATTTATAAAAATTAGCTAATAAAAAGATAATTTTTTAGATACAAGCATAATTTTACCTTTAACAAATAAGTTATATAATCTAGTAGAGACAAATTAAGTCATAAAATAATGTGATTTTTTATTTTTAGTTGGCCTTGAGAATATTTTTTGTTGCATACCAACCCAATACTACCATAGAAATGATATGCATCAAAATCCGTCTAAAAATAATAAAGAAGCATATAGTTGCAGTATATTCTTCTTAAAACAAGTACTATTGTATTAATAACCATCAAATACCAAACACACAATCCAAAATATTTAAACATACTACCCAAAAATGGAAATCACAAACACACAGCTAAAGAAACAGACGAAAAAGACATGAATGTACCATACATGAAGTATTGTGCTCGATTTCTTGATCTTGATTAGACCAAAGTTTTGCCTTATGCCAATGAATGTGCTAACAAGCAAGTTGATTGTGTATTTGAGTTGAAAATCAAGCATTAGAACACCGATTTGAAATAGAAGAGGGATGTTGTCAATTTCTTGTCGATCTATCTAAATCCTCTGTGAATTTGAGGGATAGAAAGAAAACCTTTTTGATGTTTTTTTTATGTGGGTGTAGAATGTGAATTGAGGGATATAGGAGAGGGATTTTCTATGTTTTCTATGTAAATGAAGAATATGAATTTGGGGAACATAAGTCTTCAGGTTAATATTTAACAATGTAATAAGGTGAGATTTTTTGGGAGGAGTAAATACAAAATATTTTTGTTTCAGGTCCCATTTATTATTATTATTATTATTATTATTATTATTATTACCAATTTACAGGATCTCTGATGATGGGCGGTAGTCCGCACGGTCATCTTTGATCTAGCTTGTTAGCATTCGAATTCAAAGGATAAATCCGAATCGAAATAAATACAAATTTTTATATAGGTTTATGACTGTATGGAGGGAGCTAATCTTTTTACCCAAGCAAGGGGTCTGTCGAGATTCAATACGTATTGTTATTAAGTCCATATGTCTAGCAGTTCTAACCGGGTATAGAGCGCCATTTTCAACTCATTCACGGGCTTAGAACCACGGCTGGCTAGACGAAGTCACTAAGACAAAGCCAATAACTTGTTGTATTGAATTTGACTGTACCACCATCTCGGAACCAAATCAAGAACCCGTATATAAATTTATTTATATTTAGATAAAGTCTAGATCTTTCATGGTAGAGATAAAAGCGAAGTTAGATATCCGACATAGATATGAGTCTTTTAGCCGGACATAGTCACGACTCTAGATCGGAGAAGAGAGAATATAAAGAGAAGGAAGAATTAAAGTACCTTGTAGTTGTGGCCAACACCAGGGCCTATGAGAAATATACACTTTATTGACAACTCCGGTAAGTATCCGGCGAACTCACAAATTACAAAAGAGAAAGCTTTACAAGAGAGAGAGGATTTTTTCGAACCTGTCTCTAAACTAAAAGAAAACAAACTAATTTATAGAACAAAAAAAAATCTTTGTACAGAAGAAGTGGGCCCTTATTAGTGGGTCCTAACAGTATATCTACCGTTGATCAACAGTGTTTCTACTGTTGATAGTGCCTTTTACTGTTCAAGATCACTTTCACATCTTGTCCTTCTTTTTTATCTCACGGAGGAAATCTTCCGCCTTTTTCAACACATCTTCTGAAACTGGTTCGTTTGACTCACAAGGTTGAGCCTCTTGAGTATCATCACTTGTTTCACTCCGTATAGACGTGTCTGATTTTGCGTAATGAGCGATATTAAGGAGTAGATTCCTCCTGACTTCATCTAAATAATTATTAATCATTTCGTCTTTGTTTCCATCTTGGTTAGAAATTCTTCTAGCCATGTGTTTAATGGAGTTGTCCGCGGTTATCCCATTGTGAGGAGAAGTACCATATTCTCGTATTGTCTGGGAAATAAGGTCCAGAAATTCTTGCCCGTATAAGGACTTAGTCTTGGGATCCTTCTTCATCAACTTGTCCCAAAAGTTATTATAATAAGTTTGATATAAGTAGGGAATTTGTTCCTCTGTAAAATCTACCTTTGGGGTCCATTTATGAATCCAGGGAATAGAGAATTCGATGAAGAAATATATTTGTTCAATTTGTTGCATATAAGAGTTATGTTCTTTGTGATATAAGTGGTTAAGGTATGGCGAAACCTTAACCCATTCTTTGTATAACTTTAGAAAAGGGTCAGGCAAAATCTTTATCGTTGGCCCGTGGTATGACCATCAGTTCAAGAACCAATTAGGGATCGGGCTAGCAAATATCTTTGCACAAAATTTAATAAACCAAGTATGCTAAGCCTCTCATTATTATAGTAGAGGACTTTATCAAAAGCATGAATATAATCCCAATAGGTGAAACTCGTAGGGATTTTGTTCAGGTTGATCTGCCTTTCTTTCATTGAGGAAATACCCCAATCTTCGATAGAAATAATTTGTTTTATAATCATTTTAGAGAAGTTATAAACGTTCGCGCTGGTGTTATTTCCTGAGAAGTGTTGAAATTCAACACTACCGGTGCTCATCAATATAGTCTCATAATAGGAACGGGTTTTGTATGACTCACCCAGGAAATATAATCCATTAATAAAGTACCTCTGAAATATCTTCCAAGGTTCGTCCTTTCTCTGAATCTCAAAGTTTTCTAAGAGAAATATTACTTCTCTTTTTTCTACCTTTTCGTATGATTTGATATCATCAATATTGTCTTTTGCTATAGAGGCAAAGGTATCACTTTGCTTTTGGGATAGGTATGCTTGTAGCTGAGCATATAGTTGGTTGTCTTCCGGAATATCTTCCAGATGTACTGACGATGCCGCAATTTGAGATATTTTTGAGTTTAAGTTTATCAAACTCATTCCTCCGCGCTGCAGAATTGGGGAGTTGGACGAGGATCCGTATCACAATCCTGATAATGATCCTGGGAAGAATCTTCCCCTTCCTCGTGGGCTATTTCACTTGCCTCGACCCTTGGTTACCCAAGGAGGGTCCATCCATAAAACAAAGCACTTTGTTTTATTCCCAATATGCTTCATAGTAATCACTGTAATAACCTGGATCATAATTTGGATCCATAACATTAACTTCTTCAATATTATGAATAGAGAAGATATATATCACCATAGCATCTATAATTTTCCATATTATTATTTCCTGTACATCTCTATTGAGATGGACTACCTTTAGTATAGTAACTAAAGTTTTATCAGTAAACAAGGGGGCAAGAAAAGTCATTATTTAAGATAAATATTCTCTAGATAGGAAATATGGGAGAGAGTTATCACTTCCCTTTTTATAATGGATTTCAAAATCAAAAGGAGCCAACTGGGCTTGCCATCTGGCAAAAATCAATTTTGATGCATCATGTTTAAAATCTTTGTCAAACATATATTTTATAGATTGTGCATCAATTTTTATCAGAAACCTTTGATTATATAAATCATCTTGAAATTTTAACACGCATTTGACGATGGTCAACACCGTAGCGTACTTTTTCTGGGCATCGCTCCATTTTCCAAAATGAAACCTGATCAAATATTCATTTTTATTATGGGGGTCAATTTGTTTCAATATCCCACCATAACCAATATTAGACACATCTGTCTCAATAATCTTTTGTCAAGCAGGGTTAGCAAGAGTTAAACAAGGTAAATATTGAACACGAAGTTTAATATTTTTTACCAAAGTGGTGTGACTATCAGTCCATGGGGATTTATGATCCTCTTTTAGCCTGTCATATAAAGGGGCTAAATCACGAGATAATTTTTTATAAAAGGGGGAAATGTAATTTAAACTTCCCAAAAATCTTTGCAATTGTGTCCTGTCTGTAATAATATCAGGAAATTTTGAGGCAAAGTCAATCGATCTCTGTATAGGAGTAATCTTTCCTTGGCAGATAGACTTAAAAATCTGAAATTAGTTTGAAATAAACTCATTTTTGGTTTAGAAATTACCAAACCATTTTGTATAACTATTTTCTTAAAAATATCTAAATGCTTAATATGTGTTTCAAGAGTCTTAGAGTATACTAAGATATCATCAATGTAGACAATGATAAAGTCTAAATATGGGTTAAAAATATCATTCATAATTTTCTGAAATTCAGATGGTGCATTTTTTAACCTGAACGGCATAACATTCCATTCGTATTTTCCAAACGGGATATTAAAAGTTGTTCTATAAGAATGCTCCTTAAATATTTGGATCTGCCAATAACCTGATTTTAAATCAAATTTTGAAAATATATTGGCATCATATAATCTGGACAATAAATCTCTTTTATTTGGAATAGGATACCTAATCCATTTTAAAAATTTATTTAAAGGTTTATAATTAATAACCAATATAGGGATGCCCCGTTCCCTTTCAGCAGCATTCTTAACATAAAATGCAGTACATGACCAAGGAGACTTTGAAAGTTTTATCAAACAATTTTGTAACAAATTATCAATTTTCTTTTTGCAGAATTCAACCAATTCGGCATTTATCTGACAAGGACGAGATTTAGTAGGTATATCATTTTCAGAGAAATCATTTTCATAGGGAAGAGTGACAATATGCTTTTTCCTATTCCAAAAATCACTGGGATGATCAGCACAAATATTAATAGTAATTTATTCGGAAATTAATTTATTTTTTTCCTGTACTTTGGCAGATTTCAAAGTATCAAATATGTTCATACTAAACAATTCAAATTGTAGAGAATCAACATGCTTTTGTTTCATATCAATTAGGGCATTAATATCACGAGAAACAGGGTCAGTGATGAAAGTATAACTAATATCATTACCTTCATAAGTAGCAAAAAAATATTTAGCATTTATTTTTGTAAAAGGGTAAATAGCATTTATAAAAGGAGTTCCAAGTATAATTGGAGGGTATAACTGATTTGTAACCAAGAAAAAGAAATGCGGAATACAAATTTTGTTTTGGCAAATGCGAGTATTAGGCAATTTATACTTTATATCTAAAGCATGTCCAGAAGCAGATTTAACCATGTGAGTTATTTTCTCAAAATACTTAGTAGGTACAAGACCTTCTTGAATACAACTGACATCTGCTCCACTATCAATCATAGCAACATCAGTTATAGAAAAGCTATTATTAATCAATATGGTGCATTTAACATACCATTTATGAGCAGTAACAATCTGCATCATTCCTAAAAATATGCCATGTCTAGGATCAGGATTACAAGATTTTGCAAGAGTATTTATCTTCAGCAATATTTTTTCCGTTGTTATTAACAATTTCAATCTGAGTAAGACGATGATCACAAATCATTTGATTTTGTTTAATAAATTTAATCTCATTTTTCAAACTTTCAATTTCACCTTTCAAATCATCGAAAGAAGAATCTCTTGTAGAAATAGTTGGTTTATTATTATTAAGTATGTTATGAACTTCAGACAAAGAATAAGGAGCAGAATATTCATATTCAAAATTATTCTTTCTTTCTGAACCTTTCGAAGAACTAGCATTATTATTATTATTAACAGCTAATTGAATAATTTTTTCACGAAGATTATTATCAGTAACTTCTTTCAAAAGTTCTATAACATTATCAGAAGTAATAGTGTTAATATTCAAATCTTCAAATTAACCTGCTGATTACTATCAGATAACTCAGGCAAGTCAATATATTCTTCAGACCGTGACTCCAAATCATAATCGGACTCTGAACCAGAGGTGTATAGGAAACTATAAATCTTCTCATGAACTTCTTCATCAAGTCTTAAGGTTTTCAGCTTTTCAAGCTTGCAATTGGGTGTTATATGTCCAAAATTGCCACACCTATAACACTTAATTTTGGCGAGCTCTCGCTTCAACCTATTCTTAGTAATTTTTTTAGATTTATGAGAGGCTTTTCTATCGCCCCGTTCCTCCTTAGATCTACGTCTATGTCTAGACCTTCTTTTTCTATAAGGTTCATCGGGATTGGTGCCTCTAGAATCTCTATGTTTGGTCTTCGTCTTGATATTAGCCGAAGTCTCAGGTAATCCAAACTGGGTACAAAAGTCTCCTAGCTGAGATCTTTCTCTAAGCTTATCCATCTTAAGCTACCTAGATAATTTTAATTCATTGCACAAGTTTATCCCTTCTTGAGTGCAAACTCCTATCAGTCGACCATAGGTATAATTATCATAAGGAATTTCACCATGCTCATTTCTAAGGATTTTTTTAACCCTTACTGAAAACAATGGGGGAAGGCCATCTATAAACTTAGCTTTCCAATGCGCATACTTGTTTTCGGGTAGTTCCATCACCCTACTCATATAGGTATCTTTATACTACCTAAATTCTCCCAAGGTTCTACAGCGTAGACCGTTTAACAGGTTACGAACAGTCTCATACTGATTGGTAAATCTACAATTAAAATGTTCTAATATGGTTAAGACTAAGGTATAAACAATGTCTTCTCTATTGGCAACTAGAGCCATGCCTAGGTTATCAACACCTTCACCACTTGAAGTAGCATTAATTACAGCAGGTTTTTGCTCAAGGGTCATATAATTATCCCACCAACCTCTGAGTTGGCCAGTAAAACCTGCAATAATCATTTTGCAAATATTTCTATCTGTGTTTTTAATATTCTTACAGATAGTTGCATACATAAGCATTCTATGAACAAGGATAGTTAATTGCCTATCAGTCAAACCATTAAGGTTCCATTCATAGATCTCAGAACCACTATAAGAGGTATTAGTCTAATTCCAGTCTCAGACCTCTATAAGAACATCTTGAGGAATAGGTCTGGAATAATAATAGGTTTGCATGTTAGGCTTATTCGCAAACTTAGTATTACCACAATTCTTCTTGGGATAACCGTGAAGTTTATTGAATTCCAAAGCCACATGATTTTTAGAATCAAAAGTGTTTTCTATTTCATCAGCAAAATTTTCTGACAAATCCATAGGTTTTGTACTAAATTCCAAAAACTTCTTATCAAGGAGTTCTTCGAAATCATAAATAGATTTGAATTTACATTCTGAAATTTCAGGAGGCCTTTGCACAAGAGTAGCCATAGTCTGTGCTTCTGTTTTCATTTTAGAAGTAGAGGCTTGATTACAAATTTTTATATCATTTTTTATCTGAATTATCGAAACAGTTAGTTCATCCAATTTTTTTATCAAGAGAGCCAATATGTTCACCCAAAACTTTAACATAAAGCCCCAAATAATTATTTTGAGAAATTAAGTTATTAATTTCATTGATGCTGACTGCCGCAACATCTTCTTCAATAAATTTTTGAAAGGCAGTAAAAGTTATACCAGTATTATTAGGTAGAACGAATGAAGACTGAGGTGGGTAAATTGCTTTAATAATATTACATGTTCCATCTTTATAAGATCGTTCTAGGACGTTAATGAACAACGGTAGATAAGTGGCTATAAACCATCGTACAAAACACATAATTTGATAGCGTAAAGCACAAGTTTCATAAAACTCTTGAGAAATATTATTTAAATCATCGGCAGTATAAGTGTCAAAAAATCACGTTTTAAATTGGTTCCACTTATCACTTAAAAACTCATTCTGAATGTACTTTCTTGCTAGAGAACCTGGGCTAAAATCTATTTGTTGTACATTCATTATTAACTATTATTAAGATCAAAATCCATTTTGGATTCAATATCCTTATCAGAAATATCAGAAGTAATATCATTAGCTTGAACGATATTCAAACGAGGATCAATTTTTATTTTATTAACAAGTTTATTATTCTGATTTGCAGAAATAATAGAAGGTATGGTATGTAAAGAAGCAGCACGATTATGGGCTGGACCATACACCGGATCAATAGGAGAAATATGACGGATAGCAGGCAATCTCCTATCGGAAAATGAATGTCTATTATAAGGAACACTGTTATCATCAAACTGCATACAAATCCTACCATCAGGAGTTTGAATAATATGAGAATACTCAGAAGTAGTGACAACATTAGTCAATTCACTAGGAGATATAACTGAATCTAAAGTCCAAGTAGCAGGAAAAATAATTTCTTCCCATTTTATAGGTCTTCTAGTAGTGACCTTAGATTTAGCAAAATTAGTTTCTACTAAAATAGTTTGATCAGATGTATCATATAACTTACATCTTAGGTTTAACGTAGAAAGTAGTTTAAAGTAAATTCTATATGATAGACAAATTAATTCAGATCCAGGTGCATAATTATAACCATGCGTTTTAACATTTAGAGTTGAAGCATCAAGAATATTAGCATCTGTTAAAGATAACTGGAAATTAGGCTGAGTATTAAAATATACTGGACCATATGCTACCGTGGACTCAATCAAACCCATTAAAGATTGTCGGAAATCAAGATTTCTAGCATCACGAGGAGCGGCTAAAAATGTCTCAGGTAACCCTTTAAGAGTTAAAGGTCTGAAAGAAATTTGAACCATGCCGATATGCAAGAAATTATATTGAGATTTATATAATTCGATATCACGTTTATTCAACAAACGAATGGTCTGTTCAGATGAGTTTAACGCCAAGGATTGCTCAGTAGTTTTTATCAACTGTTTATGAGAGATTTTATCAGACCAACCATAATCATAAATGGTTTTAATATCAATGTTTGGATTAGTCCATTTTTTTAACAAATCTAAGTTTTGAGGTATATCTACCTCTTCCAATCTAGTACTGTTAGTACTCATTTCTCCAAGATCCATGATCAAGAGAACATATCCATGCCGAACACTTCACATCAATCTCATACCATATCATGAAAGTCCTTATTATTATTATTATTATACGCCTAGTTCTGAATTAATTTGCTTATCATATAGAAACTATTTCAAATTACTTTCTACGTTAAACCCAAGATGTAAATTATATGATACATCTGCTGAAACTATTCTAGTAGAAACTAATTTTGCTAGATCTAAGGTCACTACTAGATGACCGATAAAATGGGAAGAAATTAATTTTCCAACTACTTGGACTTTAGAATCGGTAATTCCTTCAAACCAGATGACAGATCCATTATAAAAAGGGGAGTGATAACTCTCTTTCGGATTTCTTATCCTGAGAATATTTATCTTCGTCATGACTTTTCTTTCTCCCTTCTTTACTAATAAAACATTGCTTACTATATTAAAAGTAATTCCTCTCAATCGAAATGTACAGGAAGTAATCCTATGGAAAATTATAAATGATATGCTGATAGATGTCTACTCTATTCATATGATAGAAGAAATCATTAATTTTGATGATGAACTCTATTATTATAATAATTATTATGCATTCAAATAAAACAAAGTGTTTTGTTTATAGGATGGACCCTCCTTGGGTAACCAAGGTCAGAGGAAAGGCGGTTATACCAGAGGTAGGGGAAGATCATCCCCAGGAGCATCAGGATCGTCATACGGATCCTCTTTATCCAGCTCCCCAATTATACAAAGAGGAGGGATGAGTTTGGTGAATCTGAAGACCTCTCAAAAGGAGGCTTCTTCTATACATTTGGAAGATATTCCAGAAAATAATCCATTATACGCACAACCAAAGGCGTACCTATCTCAGAAGCAAAGTGATACCTTTGCATTCATAGCAAAAAAAGATGTGGATGATATCAAATCATATGGAAAAATCCCCAAAAAAAATGATATTTCTTTTGGAAAATTCTGATATTCAGCGAAAAGAAGAACCCTGGAAGATATTCCAGCAATATTTGGTTAACGGATTATATTTCCCGGGTGAGTCATACAAGACCCGATCTTATTATGAGACAATTCTAATAAGCATCGGTAGTGCTGAGTTTCAGCATTTTTCAGTTTATAACACCAGTGAGAATGTTTATAACTTCTCTAAAATGATAATCAAACAAATTATATCTGTTGAAGATTGGGGTATCTCCACAACGAAGGAAAGGCAAATTTGCCTGAATAAAGTTTCTATGAGTTTTACATATTGGGACTATATTTGTGCTAAAGTCCTCATCTACAACAATGAGAGACATAAGCACACATGGTTTATTAAAATTTTTGCAAAGATATTCGCAGAACCAATCCCTAATTGGTTTTTAAAATGGTGGTCATACCACGGTCCAACGATTAAAATCTTACCAGATCCATTTCTTAAGTTATAAAAAAAGAATGGGTTAAAGTTTCACCAGATCTTAACGCATTATATCACACAAATCATATCTGTTACATCAAAAAAATTGAACAAATATACTTTTTCATTGAATTCTCGATTCCTTGGATTCATAAATGAACTCCAGAAGTGGGTTTTATCGAGGAACAAATTCCTTGCTTGTATAGGACCTTTTATAATAATTTCTGGGACAAATTAATGAAAATAGATCCCAAAACCAAGTCCCTATATGGACAATAACTATTGGATCTTATCGAAAAAGAGGATCCAAGAATATTGCATCTCCCTTCAGAAGAGCATAATTCAAGATAGCTCAGTAAGGCATTTTGCCCTAAAAATTTCTATCCAAGACGGAAATAAAGAAGAGATGATTAATAATTATCTCAAAGAAGTAAGAAGGAATCTACTCCTCAACTTAACTCACTACGAGAAATTAGACACGTCCATGAGGAGTGAGACCACTGATGATGTCGCTACCAAAGATATTCAAGAAGCCCAACCATATGAACAAAATAAACTTATCTCAGAAGATACTCTGCAAAAAGTGGAAGATTTCCTCCGCGAAATAAAGAAAAAGGACAAGATGTAAAGTTTATCTCTACAGCAAAAGCCATTATCAACAGTAAATACACTGTTGATCAACAGTAGATAAACTGTTACTGTACATAGGGGACCCATTGATAAGGGACCCACTTTTACTGTTTGTAGATTCTTTTTTTTTTCTATAAATAAGTTTAGTTTTGATTAGAGAGGCAGGTTCGGAAAACACATACCTCTCCCTTCTTTCTCTCTCCTTGTAAATCTCTCTCAGAGTTTGTAAAGTGTTCAACTTATCGGAGTTTTTGCCGGAAGTAAATAAATTGTGGATAGTTCTCTTATAGGCCCTGGTGTTGGCCACATCTACAAAGTACTTTCCTCCTTTGCTTCTTTTCTCGTTCTCAGACCTAGAGCCATGACTATGTCCACTAAATAAGTTCATATCTATGTCGGATATCTAACTTCGCTTTTATATATACCATGAAAGATCTAGACTTTGTCTAAATATAAATAAATTTATATATGGTTTCTTGACTTGGTTCCGAGATGGTGGTACAGTCAGATTTAATACAACAAGTTGTTGGCTTTGTCTTAGTGACTCCGTCTAGCCAGCCGTGGTTCTAAGCCCATGAATGAGTTGAAAAGGGCGCTCTATACCCGGTTAGAACTACTAGACACATGGGTTCAATAACAATACGTATTGAATCTTGATAGACCCTTTGCTTGGGTAAAAGGATTAAGTCATTTCATACAGCCATTAAACTATATAAAAATTTGTATATATTTCGATTCGAATTTACTCCTACCAGATATTAAATAAGCTAGATTGAAGATGACCGCGCAGACTACCACCCATCTTCGGAGATCCTGTCTTACTGGTATCACGCGCCCACCTTTTAAAACACTGATTATTATTATTCTTATTATTATTATTTTAACATTGCCCTTATACAAAAATTATAAAAATAATAATTTAATTATTTTGCAAAGATATAAAGAGATCAGGGCTTGAATTATAAAAATAATAGGACATGCAACTTACAAAAGAAAACATATATTTAGAGTGGTGTGTGTGTGCGCGTGTATGTGTGTGTATGTTTGTGTTTGCCCGCGTGTGTGCGCACGTGCGTTTGTGTTCGTATGTGTGCGTGTGCGCGTGTGTGTGTGTTCGTGTGTGCGCGCGCGCGTGCATGTGCGTGTACGTGTGCGTGTGCGTGTGTCAATAGTCTCTTAAACTATCAAAACATATATTCTTTGGATTCTCTCAAACTCCAAGACCCTTAATAATAAAACACTAAACATTGCTTGAGTATATAGACTACCCCTAGCTCATATTATTAAATGAGAAATTACTCAGATTATCTCATTCCTAACACCAAAAAAAAAGAATAATTTCAGCAAGTCCTCACTATTGAGTCTTATCCAACTCCATTTTACTTTCTCAAGACAAAATGGTGTTTGAGAGTTCAATCAATATTTACAACCACTAATTTTTAGATTAATACTTCAAGACAATAATAAATTCATGTAATACAATTGATTTTAAAACTAATTAATCAACACCCATTTAGTTGCACACCCACAACTTGCATACACATTTAGCAACTCTTAATAGAAGAAAAAGAGACAGTACTGAGCTTGAAAATCTCCATTTCAAGCTAATTTGATTAACAAAATTTGAAATCCAAGCTTCGAATGGTGCAAATATGAGTTGTCTTCCTCAACAAGCAAGAGAAGTTCTTAGCTAATTTGTATCACTAATCAAAAGTGTTCTTCTAGACTATTCCCCATTAGGAAGAAGATAAAGGTACATAATAACATAAATTCTTATTCTATCCTTGGAACCTTCCAAAGAAAGTACTTTATCAACTAAGTACGTTTTTGTCCTCCAGCTTTCGCTCCTCGACTTGCGCTGGATCGGTGGAATGTTGATCCACAATTGTGCAGCTCTAATCCATCATCGCTTCATCCTTTACTTCTCTTAGAGGCACGTGTGTTGAGGTTGGAAAAATGCCGATTAGGAATTTTTAAGCGTCAATTAATCCTCGGTGCTTAGATAGTTTTGCTCCAGCCAAGCCGGCGTTTTGCCAGTGATACGCCAACTGGCTCCTGCATGACGTTGGTTTCTTCACCTGTGTGATTTAGGGATTTTAAGCTTCAAATCCATCAAACTTGTCATTTTCAAGGAATTTTTGCATAAAAAAAAAACTAGGACCTAAAAACCTTTCAATTAGCATCAGTACATAGCAATAATTCATGAATTTGAGTTTAATGATTTAGTAAAACAACGACTCATCAAACCCCCCAAACTTCAACTATTGCTTGTCCTCAAGCAAAGTACTTACTAAACATATGATTTAAGCTCAGACACACCCAAGATAGGACTTGCATATGTCAAGACCCCCGACTCGCCATGAATTGCACCACACTAACCCTAGTGGGAGAACAAACTATATATCTACTAATACACAGTCTACCAAACAACCCAAAGTAAGAAATTTTCAATAATTTTAAAAAAACAATCTTTCATAATCCAAACCAAAGTTATAAAACAATCACGGAAATACCCCTTAGAATCTGTAAGCCATGTACTAAAACTCTACATAGTCTTAGAATACATGGATGCGACCTTAAAACAAAACTAAAGAAAGTCTAAGTCCGGAAAATGGACTAGAAAACAAGACAAATCCATGACATCCCGGAAGAAGTAGCTCACCCTTGGATTTAGTTAACGCTAGGATCACTGTTGATGTCACAAAGCAGCAGTCAAAATATGCCTTGTACTCAACAAAGAAAGAGAAAGTGCAATATTAGTACACAAAATCCACAGTGTACTGATAGGATCATCGACTAGTTCTAGTTATACTAAATATGAACTGGCAACCACAACTTAGTAAAACAAATAACATACAGTTAATACCACAATCATACACATATCCTAGACTCCCAATCCTCACGCTGAATTGACATTAACAATAAACATGAACAGTAAGATTACAACAATCCAACATGATTCGCTCATAGAACTCACACATAAATAGTCAATGTACCAGACGTGGTACCTGAGTCAATAGTTAGTAATTTGTACTGGTGTTCTACCGAGCCAACCATATAGATATCCCATACCAAGTATGGTACCCTAGAAAACTAGCAATCATACATCACAATCACAATTACAATAAATAGAAATCACACTTGTACACCCAAGTAAACACATTTATTGCATGCGATTGATAAAAAATAATATTTCAATTCATACTCCTTCCATTTCCCTAAACATACATAATGCATGCAATACTAACGAAGCGGTTAATAAGTATGCATAACATAAACGGGAAACAAACAACCATCACTTACCTCGAATCAAGCCTGAAATTCTCAAAAGAACTTGAGTTTCCCCCCCTTATTATGATACCTAACTTGTTCTTGGTCTACAAACAGTAAATATACACACAATAATAGCCAAATGGACTAGAAAAACCTGGATTGTGCGCAAATCCCAATTCGAGACCAATTTCGTGAGATTTATACTTTAGATCATGGTTTTCCACCGTTACCAACCCAAACCCTCCCCTAAGGCATCCAACATAAAATCTAAATCCCAAGAGTTGAATTACCAAGCTAAGGGAGTAATTAACTTACCTTCACCAATGATGACAATGAAAGATAGAGAAAATTCACCCTAGTTTGCTCTTCCTCTTTCCAAAACAAAATTTCCAAACAATGGCAGTTTTTGGAATTTTATGCATTAAATGAGACTAACTCCGCTAGAGGTGACTCTGTAGCGGGACATTCTTCTATAGAGGGAATTAATTTCACCGCTATAACGGCATGTCACCTACTATAGTGGCTTGCACGTGATAGAAACTCAAAAATCTCCCAAAAGAGCCCATTTCACACACCTTCGAGCCTTGACATTCTAAACTAACCCCTTCACGCCAAGTTTGATATAGTGAGATTTACGTACCCGAATTAACTTCTATGAAGTCCTATGGACTCCCCAATGTCTTAGAAACAAAAAAATAAACTACACCTAGAGGTTTCACCCAATCCTTTCCCCGGAATTCCTAGACCTCATCTCACTCAAATTTTGTCCAAGCCTAACCTAGCCTAAAAATCTTAACTCTTTAAACTAAAAGTTTTCTCCCTTATTTTCTTTCACTAGTGTTTCACCCATGACTTATGGGAGGGTCGTTATAGGATAATATCACACTAGACTCAAAATAACAAAAATAAAAGATTTTACAAACAAACATAACTCACAATTGGTTCCACCAACATTCACTAGGTAGAGGTTTTTCTTTCAAAATTCATTTCATTCAAAGCACTTTTTAAGTATAAAAATGGGATAATTTTTCATTCAAGAACAATTTCAAAGCATCTCGAGTCAATAGAATCAATCTTTAAGGTTCGCCTAAAGATTCACAAGAATTTATCTTATTCATGTAGCTCAATTGAAATCATGACATCACTATCAAAATGAAGGATGTAATGCCACTCACATAAGATAGAATCTCACACACACATATATGAATATCAATTCGAGGGATTATAGATCATGAAAAAATATTCACTCTCACAAAGGAATACAAGTATACACACACTAAATCATAGGCTTACCTTGTATGTAGATCATCTTTAATGGAGATTGACAAGGCTCAAATTTAAATCCCCTAGGACTTATGGATCTAACTTAGACTTGAGAAAAAGGTATGGTATCATTTGGTCAAGTGACTAAGATACCTCAATGCGTCCACTTCTCATTTAAGCACACCGCTCATATTTTCGATTCACTTCTACCTTATTTCTCTCTTTCCATGGTGTTCACTTATTTCAAACACCCATTCTAATCTTCACTTAAGGCATGTGCACATTGTGAGCTGACACCAGTATTTCATTTTCCTTTTTAGCATCCTTTCGTCTATATACTCATTTCAACACTTTTATTTTGAAGATTATGGTGCTCTATGCATTATGCTCATTTCTCTTTATTCTTTTGGTGCATAAACCCCCGAACTTACGCTTTTGCCTACTTCACAACACAATTAATTTTTATTCTCCCACAAACTTAGACTTTTAGCCTACATCACAAATAATTAGCAACTAGGGAGACGTGAGAGTTCCAAAAATAGAGGATCACAGGGTTAAGGTATGCAACATGGTGGCCATCAAAACTCAGTTCAAGCTCTAATGGGTTGACTAATATTACATCAACGAAGGGAAAATTTGTTGTATAGTGGCTAGTCAAAAAGGGCCTAGATTCATCTTTTAAGCCAAGTTTCATCTAGAATTTTGCCTTATAATATATTTTGAGGCAAGTTTCAGACAACATTTATATACAAGAATTAATCAAAGCCTTATCGCACAGGGTATTTCCACCCAACAAATTCATAAGTTAGTCTCAAAATCAATAAAGTTGAATGACTTTTGACAAGCTACAATGGGAAGAGTTTTACTCCTACTTGTTAATCATAAAGTCAAACAAAGAATGTATGAATCATGTCAAGATATTGCTTCCACTTCATTTTTTCCCAATTTGAAATCATTTTCAACCTTCCAGTGCCAATCAAAGAAAAATTGATGATCCCTCTTGCAAGAAGTGTGACAAAAGACTTGATTTAAAACTAAAACTTGACATTTTCCCTTAAGAAAGTCACCTCTTAATCTATCATAAGGGAACTTCAACCTTGTTCGACACAAAAAGACTCAAGAAAAAGAAAAAGGAAATTGTTTTCCTTCGAAAAGATCTCATGTGGCATAAAGAAAACCCTCTGAGTTTATTTTATTAACTACTATTCACAAAGACAATTTTGAATTATATGCGCATAAATTCATTGAGAGGAAACTATCTAAGGAAGGCACTTAGTGTGATTACTAAGCATGGGTAGTAAAAAGACAATAGACCATGTAATACCAACCCGACTATCATCAATAACAGACAAAAACATGCTCAACAATGCATAATTTGTCATTCCGCACAAGTACAACAAGGAATTTTAAGCCAATTTTCACAAATTATGTAGGACATAAAAATAAAAATTATCCAACTTCAACATTGAAACCACACAGAAACACTAACAACAAGAATGACCAAATAAGCACCCTAACTAAAAAGTAGCATTGTCCTTAATGATATCATAATAAAGTCGGAAGGGAAACCACTCCCAAAATCTGATTTCCTCATCATATTAATCCTCTGCATCACCTTCAACATCCACATCATCATCACGCAACTCAAACAACGGGCTTGGCTCTACTCTACCCCCTTTAGAGATTACGCTGATCTCAGGGATGGCGTCACGACTCGCGACACATATATCACTTCCTCATCAACTTCTTCCTCCAAGATTCCATGTTTTGTATCAAAACATCAATTAGACTAAGGGAGTTTATTGGGGATCTCATTGCTTCAGTCAACATAGACAAGTCGTCCTCTCCTTTTAAATTTTTCCCTTTCAGATCTCGCATACCAGTCTAAAGAGTGTTAATTGCTCCCTTTACCACTTAAAACTATTTGCATAGGTTATCTAGACTATCCATCAAGCCCTTCATCGTCCTTTCAACTGTAACTACAAGCATTTTAGGTAAAAAGCGTGCAAGGTTTCTGAGTTGTGAGTAGGTTATTTCCATTAGTGTGTGATAGGCGTTTTGATTTGGTACAGGGTGTGATGATGATCCCCAAAATAGTTTCGCCTCTCATCAAGGTATTTTTTGAATCCACAGGAGTTGGTGCATTTAGGGTTTCACAAGTAGGGGATGGGTCTCCCAAATTTTGTAATACGTGCTTTTTGATAATTGGCACTACAACATCTCTCTTATGATTTACATTGATCATACATATAGCAGGGGGAGAAACATCGAAAGGAATGTATGTCACATGTATGCACGAGCATATAATTTGTTTATGATGACCGAAAAGGGCATACCAAGAAACTTTTGGCGAGCTTTTTGGCAATCTTTGGTGTGATGCTGACTCAACGCAAATACTAAATTTTTCTTGGCAGTGATGTGTTTTACATTGGCGCTTCGACTTGCAACATATAATTATTAATCGGTGATTCACAGGTCAAGCATAGGCTCCTAAATTTCTTCCTAATTATCTATTGGGACATGCGTTTGACTGGCATTGTCCAATTCTAAGACGTTGTTTTGCATGTTTGGCATTGGTGGCCAAGATTTGTGTTGCCTCCCAAGATTTGGACACCAAAAACAACAAAAAGTCAAGTAACAATATTAAAAACACTTGGGTTGCCTCCCAAAATTTGCTTGATTTAACATCGCGGCACAACGCAAGTACCTTAAGATCTACCAATGTCAAGTGGTACTCTTTCCTCCCACGGATCATTCACCAAATCATACATGGACTCATTCACGGACAATACTCTACACTAGTTTGGTGGCTTTGTAGGTGTGCACGCATTAAGCTTCACTGCATTCTCTCCAACTCTAAACTCGAGTTCTCAAAGCTCAACATCAACAAGTTCTTGGCTTGTTGTAAGAAATGATCGGCCTAGAATGTTAGGCACCTCTAGATCCACATCACAATCAAGCACTACAAAGTTAGCTTGAAGAATGAACTTATCTATTTTGACTAAGACGTCAAACAATATTCTTATCAGCTTCTTCACAAATCAATTTTTCATCAATAACGTCATTTGAGTAGGCTTAGGATTCCCATGGCCTAAATTCTTGAAGATCACTAGGGGCATCAAGTGTCATGGCCCAAAGTATATCCT
Organism: Solanum piurae; assembly: GCA_029582685.1. Taxonomy (NCBI): domain Eukaryota; kingdom Viridiplantae; phylum Streptophyta; class Magnoliopsida; order Solanales; family Solanaceae; genus Solanum; species Solanum piurae. Next base: position 53,169 of record JAJOOO010002617.1, read on the forward strand.
AGGCAAAACATGGTTTATAGGACCCCGAGAGGCCCTACCAAGCGATTTAGCATGCATCATACAAAATAATAGAAATAAAGGTTTCAAAATAACAGACTGATATCATAAAGAGTTTGGCAAAAGCAGAAGTCTAACATAGGTCTCAACAAGCAATCTACTACATCATATGCAAAGTGATTGGGATGTAACACATACAAAGTCTGAAAACAGAAGTAAATAAAGCAATAATAGTGTCATAGTCCTCGGAACATAAGGACTCACCAACTCTTGGTCTTCAATTCGTCAATGAGATCAACTAACCACAAGAGTAAGGGTTAGGAGCATCGAACCCTACATTATGAGATAATGTAGGCACAAGTATTCATTAGTACATAGAATGTACTAAGTATGGAGAAATATGCATAAAATATACATGGTAGCAAGAATGAATTAAAACGTGTAAGGCAGGACCAAAATTTGAACAGTTAAAAGCTTGAGGAAGCAATAACATATAAATCATGAAATATGGTCAATGCATCGAATTAAGAGACATGAGAAAATCTTTGAAGAAACATTGTCATTTTTTGGGATATTAAATTTAACCGACAATAAGATCATGAAAGCTATATCATGGAATCTGGTATATCCCTCATACCAAAAGAATGGGAATCTACTTGCCAAGGTAGAGTCCGTACATATCATCTTTTACTAAAGTGGATCCACTAGCCAGGTCATTTAAGATAATCTTATAGGGGAACATAGTTTGGGACTAGAGGTTGCTACTAGAAACTACCCTAATTGAGCCTCCACCTAAAAGCTCTCTCGGTGCTAAGACAAAATCTCAATGGAATAGATAAAAGTCAAATATCAATATAACATAGGAAAGGCAACGATCAGTACCAATCAACGTCTTTAGAATCAAAACATAGAATAGCTATTTAAAACACAATTCAAACATAGGTGAGAAAACATTTCACCAATGTGAATCCATAAGTGAGAAATACCTTTCACTCCCTCTTTTACAGATGCCATTTATGGCCCATAGAAACTTCTACAATTTGTAGGTAGAGAACCCTTGACACAGCATGCAGCCCAAAAGTCTTTGTTCTTTCTTTTCCAAATCCTGAGGTGTTACATCAAGTTTATGCTCACCCCTAGATCACATAAAGATTTATTAAATTTATACGCTACAATGGTACATGGGATTTTGAAAGCTCTCGGATTATTTCTCTTCAAAGCCACGTTTCTAGACATCACCGCAGTACAATGGTGGAACATCCCGATTGTTTCCACATCAACCACCTACTTCTTTTACATAAACTTCTAATACCCCGGCATCTCCAAAAGTGAATCAACCAAAGGTATGTTGATGGACAACTTACTAAGCAAATCAGTAAAATTTCTTGAATTGGTTGTCCTCCTTCTTCAGCAACCTTTGAGAATATGGAGGGGGACACTTAGGCACATCACTTTTAGCGGATACATCAATCATCATATCATGAATTTTGTACTTTTTTTTCTTATCAACACTCACATTCTCCTCATTCACTACATCTTTGTCAATAACAATTCGGATGGGTGCACTAGGTTTCACTCAATAATCAATTGTCTCACTAAACACTTTCTTGGGAACCACATTGGCATCATCAAGACATATACCACTTATTCAGATTATTGTCATACATGACCATAATTTTTCAAGTTTGGAAGATTATCACTAAAAGGCATGCATTTGACTCTTGGACTCATTTGAGCCAATAGGTGATTCATTTGGATCTTCAAGTGTTTGATTGAAGAGGAGCGGGAGCTAACAGTTTGAGTTAAATTGGATACATCACTTTTTAGCTCATTAACTCCATTATATATGGACTCAACCCTCTTGGGAACTCGATTCAACATCTTTTTGATCTTTGAACTAGCTAGGTCACTCACACTTGCTTGGTTGTGTGGACCATTGGAATTTTGGTGGAGGTACTTACGAATTTGAAATCTGATAATAGTACCTATCATCTACTCATGCTCAATCTTTCCCACTCCAATACCTTTCTCAGTCTCTCCATGGACCATCTCAATCCTCCTACCTTGATTCTCATCCCGAGGACGCCAAGAACCTTGGTTGGTTTCCTAATACACCGATTGAGAACCAAACCTTGGTTCACCAAGTATCTATATCCTCATTAAATGAGGCATAAGCAATCTCCTTTTCAATTGACGATTCACTATATGTTCCACTAACCTTCATGTTTATTTCTCTAGTACCCATTATGTGTTTGGCTAAGAGCTCTACATGTGTCATTATCTTAGCCATATGTTTATCTCGCTCCTCTAGACCTTGCATTGTCCCTAATATGTCATGAAATATTGGTCTTCTCCATTTGATCAAGAGCAATGAAAGCTAATGGATAGGTAAAACTCATGAAGGAACCTCCAATAAAGTTATTAACCAACGCTTGATTCACCTCATCCAATGAGGGGTAAAAAATATGTAGCAATACTTGGTTTGACAACCATGACTTAAAAACTTGGCAACCTTCCTCTTAAACCTTAGCCACACCTTATGCATAGCTTCTCCCGACAATTGCTGAAACTTGTTAATCTCATCCCCTAATTTAAGGATTCGCGAGGGTGGGAAACATCTTTCAAGGAAAGCAATTTTTAGTTCAGCCCAAGATGTAATTGACCCTTGGGGCTATTCTTAAAGCCAAGAGGTGGCTTCTCCACTTAGTGAGAAAGGAAACAATCTTATCCAAAGAGATTCTTGGCTAATGTGTTGCATCTTGAAAAGGAGACAAACATCCACAAAGTTTCTTAAGTGATTGTTTGCATCCTCCATGGATTGCTCTCAAAACAATCCCTCCATTTGTAGGAGGTGAAGTATAGGACTATTATCTTGAAACACAACATTCTTTACCTCTAGTAGTAAGTGAATAGCTCCTACAACACCCAATTACATAGGTTCATCATAAAGCTCATTAGCAAAATTATTCACGCTTTCATTTACATTTGCTTGGTTCATTTTACCCTATTTTTCAACTCAACAAACAAAAAGTAGCAAGAACACAAATTGCACAAAAGTTTGAATTCATAAATCAATACAAGATGATCGTTAACCAATCTCTAGCAATGACACCATATTTTTTTATAAATTCTCAACTATGTCCCATTTTTAGGGCATAGACGGTCGTATGTAAAATAATACCCAACTTTGAAGATTGGGGTCAAACCACTGGTATTTGAAGATGGAATCGTTCTCAAATTAATTTCCCAACCTAAAACATTTATATATATATATATATATATATATAATGGGAGAAATTTAAGAAGATGTAAAGATTATCACTATTAAGTACCAAAAAATAAGAAATTAACGCAAATATGATCTACCAAGATTGGAAAAGACTAGGGGTGTGTGCATTATGATTGGCTTAAAACACAATAAGTAAAGATTAATCATAATAAAATCAATTCATACATGATAATGTTTGCTTAAGGCTACATTCGATATTCTCTCGAACTATCAAAGTATTTCCTTTGGATTCTCTCAAATTCCAAGACCCTTATCAATAAAACATCAAATATTATTTTAGTAGATAGACTATCCCTAGATCATATCATTAAATGAGAATTTACTCGGATTATCCCATTCCTACCTCAAATCCATAGAATAATTTCACCAAGTGGTCACTAAAGAGTATTACCAAACTCCATTTTGTTTTATCTAGCCAAATAGTGTTAGAGAGCTCAATCGATGTTTGGAACCATTAATTTTTAGATTAAAATTTCTAGACAGCAATAGATCCATGCAATACAAATGATTTTAGAACTAATTAATCAACATTAATTGGATTTTACACTCATACCTTGCATAAACACCCTTAGATATAGATTTAGCTACTCATAATAGAAGAAATATATATAATACTTAGGTCGGAAATCTCCATTCCAAGCTAATTTGTCTAACAAAATTTGAAATCCAAGCTTAGAATGGTGCAAATTTGAGTTATCTTCTACTACAATTAAGAGAAGTTCTTAGCTAATTTGTATCACTACTCAAAAGTGTTCTTCTAGACTATTCCCATTGGGAAGAAGATTAAGATACATAATTATACAAATCCTTATTCTATGCTTAGAACCCTCCAAAGGAAGCAATTATCCACTATGTACATTTTTTCCCTTCAATTTCTGCTTCTTAACTTTTATGGACCATCGAAATGTCGATCCACAATTGTGTAGTGCCAATCATATCGTTGCTTCAGTCTTTACTTATCTCAAAGGAACTTGCACTGGGGTCGACAAAATGACAATTAGTAATTATTTAACAATAATGAATTGTTGGTGCATGCATAAACAATTCTTATTCAGTCAAGCCAGCGAGATGCCAACTGCCTCCTACAGGACGCCAATTCCTTCGCATGGGTGTGATGAGTCCACGTTTTGGACTCATTTAGGGCTTTATTTTAATAGATTTAGTGTCCTCGAATGCATATTTTGTGCCAATAACTGATATAAATCCTTGATTTTCAGGTATTTGGATTGAGGAACAAAGCATGGACACTAATGTTTAAAAAGGAACAAGGCAGCTGAAAGAACAAAGAAAAGAAGTCATGAGGATCGCCTAACCCATTCGACGAGTCGCCGAACGGCCTTGGTCTCGCCTAATATTCCAGTGTGCCAAGCTCTGAAGGAGAAAATCAAGTCGGTGATAGAAGGGAGCAGTCGGCGAGTCGCCGAACGGTTCCGCGATGCAGTACTATATCGCCCAAAGTTACAGAACTTGAAATTGCTGAAGGCCAAAGCAAAAATGTGATGGAACTGACCAAAGGGCGGATCGCCGAGTGGATCGGTGATCCCGACTTACTACGCTGAATGGTCCTTCGCAGCACATTTTTTGACAACTATAAATACTAGTTTGAATTTTTAGTTTAGCATGCAATTTTTACTATATGTAAAAAAAATTATCCAGTATTCATAATTTTCAGTTTTCAAGTTTTAGAGCTTAGAACTGAGTTTAGAGACAATATTTCCTTTAGCTTTGAAGATTTGAAGATTTTCATTTCTGAGAAATTGGAAGTGGGTGTTGAAGATTCTTCATCTTAGACTTGTTTAAAGATAATATAAATCGTACCTAGTTGATGATAATATGGTTCTGTATTGATTTCTTCCTTTTTACTATGTCTAGCTAAAACCCCAATTCTTGGGGTGTGATTATGTGATTATGGGTTGAATTAGTTGTTGGGTATGGTTATATGATAGTGTAAATGTTGTTTAAAAGTGATTTCATTCAGTAATTATGGCTTAATCTAAAGGGTTGTAGTTGCAAATGCAACTCTACCTTCGTGTTTTTGGCTTGCTCGAGAGAGAGGTTTTTAAACCAAGATTACTGATTTGATGGTCTGTGGGTATTGGGTTGTCGTGGGTTCAGCTCGAGAGAGTGAATCCTAAACCCTTTTCCACACATTCAGCTCGAGAGAGTGAATGGACTAAACCGGAGGCCGTGCTTAATCGCTGCTTATTGGTGTTCGAGAGAAACCAATTTGATTTGGGGTAGATTGTTCGAGAGAAAGTTTACCCCCACTAAAGTCTAGCTTATTCACTAATTTACAACTAATCACTATCAATAGCGATTACCCAGTTGTCTACCTTAGCCTATAATCCAGTCACATCCTAAGAACCCATCTCGATACTTGTTAATTTCATGTTATTTACCTGTTGTATTTGTTAATTGCAACCAAAACCCCCTATTATTTGACACTTGTGTCACCCCAAATTTGAACCATGCTTTTATTCATAAATATTTTTAGCTATGATTGACTAGAGCAAATTCACACTTGCCTATTGATTCTTAATTTCAATACCACTCCCTGTGGGAACGATCCCAACCCTTGGTTGGGTTATATTACTACTCGCGATCATTGGCACTTAGTATTGGATGAAGTGCCCTGATACGTGAAGTCAAAATGGCGCCGCTGCCGGGGAGTGGTGTTAGTTGAGAATTTTTAGTTAAGTTGAATTTTGTGCTTGTTAGTTATAGTGATACTTACTTAATTTTTTGTTTTGTTTTGCGTCTTTCTCTGTTGAAACAGGAAGTATGAGTGTGAACGACAGCAATGGCAGCCAAGTAGGCCATCAAGATAACATCGGTAACCTTAACAATGTCAACGAGCCTAATGCTAATGACCCCCATCTTATGGGTGGTATTGGTGCCATCCGCTTACCTCCGGCTTAAGGGAATGCGATGTTCCATATCACAAGTACTATGTTGCAACTCTTGCAATTAAAGGGGTTGTTCAGTGGTTTGGCTCATGAGGATCCCCATGAACATATTAGAAATTTTGTGGATGTTTGCAGACCGTTCTCCTTCAAGAATTTATCTCAAGAGTCGGTTCGGTTGAGGTTGTTCCTATTATCTTTGATGGGAGAAGTGTGTAAGTGGCTGGCTGAATTGCCACGTGAATCAATCACTTCGTGGGAGGAGTTGGTCATCGCATTTACTGTGCGATTTTTCCCTCCTTCGAAGATGATGACACTTTGGGATAGCATCTAGAGCTTTAAGCGTTTGGAGGGCGAGCCAATTCATGAAACTTGTCTATGATTCAAAAAGTTGGTGCTCTAATGCCCAACTCATAGTTTGCCTGACAACGTGTTGCTGCAGTATTTTTACCGAAGTGTTGACTCGGTAAACAAGGGTGTTGCTGACCAACTTTCTCTGAGAGGTTTGATGTAGCAACCTTATGTGATAGCAGCTCAGCTCTTAGATGGCATGACTACCATAAAAAGGTCGTGGTATACTCGTGAAGACCAGGTCTCCCCTCTCACATTTGAACTGACCAAGAAGCAGCTGGAGAAAGACCAAGAGAGGGACCAGAATATGGCAAAGATCATGACACAACTTGACATTTTGTCAAAAAATATCATGGGAGCTGGTGCTCGAAATGTCAATGTCGTGGGTGTCGGGTGTGCTAATTTTGAAGAGGCAAAGTTCGAGGCTTTGTACAATGAAGAGGTGGATTTCCTAGCCAACCAAGGTGGTGGTTATCGTTCAAACTACCCGAGGCAGGATGGTAACCAAGGTTGGAACCGGGATGAAGGTTGGAAGGATCATGGTCGAGAATGGAGAGACCGAAATCCAAATTGGAAGGATGGGGAGAAGGATAGGTATGTGCCTCTCAATAAGGGCCAAAAGCCAAAGGATTTGGAAGGTTGTCGGTCTGAGGATATGCTTTCTCGCATCCTCAACAAAGTTGAGAGGTCCGACAAGATTTTAAATGAAATGAAAGACGATATGTCGACCCTTAGCTAGATTGTTACCTCTCATTCGGTATCGATCAAACAGTTGGAGACCTAAATAGGTCATATCTCATCTCATTTGAACCCGAGACAGCAAAGGGATTTGCCTAGTGATACTATGGCTAACCCCAAGAGTGAGGTTTGAGTATAGACTTGCATCGTGCCGCTACGTTAACTAAGGCACTACTTGGCAGGCAACCCAAGACCCTTTATTTCTTTATTTTTGTTTTAGTAAATAATGGTGTGTTGACTGTGCAGGTTGAAGTGTGGAAAGTGTTTGAAAAGTGCAGGTTGGTGAGCAAATGGTCCAGTCGGCGCATCGCCGAAGACTTCAGCGAGCCCGATCTAGACCGTCGTTGGACTCAAGAAAAATTTAAAATAGAGTCTGTAAAACTCGGCGAGCCCAGGAGTAAATTGGTGAATCGTCGACTGGTTTGGCGATCCCAATCTAGTCCGCCATTTTAACCCCAAAATTAACTGAAGGGCCTATAAAATTTGGCGAGGTAAGTGACCACTCGGCAGATCGTCGAGTGGGTCGGCGAGCAAGTCTAACGTCGCCAACTGGGCGAGAACTGGATGGTTTTTAAGGCCAATGCTTCAAAAGCTTCAAACTCTTTCACTTTCTCTCACTTTTTATCTTCCCAAACTCACACCCGCACTCTAGTTTATATATTTTTGCATTTTTAAAGTATTATAGTCGTTGATTTGTGCTTGGATTGGTATTTCATTGCCGCCTAGCATTTCAATATCATTTTAATCAGCATTTAAGGTTGGTTTTCTGAACCCTAAGTTTATTTGTGAGAATTTGTACTCATTTGCAATAATCTTATCGTGTTGATTCGATAATCTTACCCATAATGCCTTTAATGTTAGATTCCCAAAATTTTGTGTATTAAATTGAATGAAAGCTTGTGGGGGTTATGCTCGCATGTTGTTGGGTCTAGTTGGGTGAAGTCTAAGTAACCTATAATTGTGCCAAATGATGTAGTTTTCCCAATGATAAAGCGGGTGACATCATTCTTAAGGACAAATGTCGTCAAATGGACAAATTTGGTAAAATTGGAGAAGTCTGAGTATTCCGAGGTGATGGGTGTAAGGGGTCTTAGTTTAATTTGAATTGTGCATGCCTTGATTTTGTTTATGGGGGTTGCGGGATAGAATTTGAGAAGTTGGGTTGAAAGTAGGCACATTGGGTCGTTTGGCGAGCTAGGTTGAGCTCGCCGAACTACTCGATGGTTCACCAAAGTTCCCCATCTCGCCTTTAATTTCATGTTTTGCTCGTTGTTTGGCTCTGTAATTTTAGGTGAGAATCTTGAGGTCGCCAATGGAACTCGGCGACTCGCCGAAAGTTTTTTTGTTAGGCCTTTATCTGCACCCCTGTAGCTTAATTTGCACTATAACTTTTTGCGGGCTAATCCTTGCTCACTGAAGGATGTTGGCAATTCGGCGAAAGGCCTTCCCATCGCCTACTTGCCAAATTTTTCTGAGATTTCTTGAGCCAATCCCTTCGGCGTGTCCGATCTAGCTCGCCAAAGAGATTCGGCGACTCGCCGACTGGTTCGGCGAGTCTGTCTGCAACTATATTTCTGTGATTTTGCTCAAAGTGGTTCTTAATTTTTCTGGATGTTTTGCAAACATGGCTAGACCAAAGGTTTCTAGTAGGGACAAGCCACCCCAGAAAAAAACAAAAGGGATAAGAATCAACGAGGATGCAGCTGCGTCCAGAGCCAATGTCACTAAACTTCCCATAACTAGTGGGAAAGGCAAGGGAAAGAGGCCCATTTCTGATAGGGAGACTACTCCCCGAGGCCCTCGTATTCCTTCATGGGTTCGAGGATTCTATACAGTTGTTGATACGCTCAAATTACACCTCCTTAAAGAAGCATAAGCGATCGTTATCAAGTAAAGAACCCAACTTGTAGGTTGGGGTCGATCCCACGAGGAAAATGGTTTAGACTTTACTTTAAC